>JAZHYW010003834.1:0-35000 GCA_037355805.1 Ixodes ricinus | reverse complement strand
TACCATAGCCTCCTTTATACTGATAAGCCTGTGAGCCTGCTCAATCGTCAGTTGCCGGCTATCACCACGAGAGTGTGCCGCTTCCCCACGCAAGACAGAAACGTAAATGACGTGAACGAAGCACTGATCTCTACTATAAGGGGCTGGATGGCGCTTAGCTGCTGTCCGAGCCTGGCGCAAGTGAAGCCACCGGAAGTTCGATGCGTGTCCCGGAAGTCGGGCGTGCGCTGGGCTGCCTAGTTCATTCAGTCGATATTTTGGTTCATGCTTTTTTGTGTCTTTGACTGGGTTTTAATACTCCCGTTCTGGATTAAATCCCAAGAATAAGGCATTGGAACGTGGGACATACGCACACTTGATAAACTAGAATCTCAAAATTTTCACATCGAATGGCTTCCCAGGAGACTTCTTCGGTCCGCATGCACTGTTACTCCGCAGCAAGCAGGCTCTCTTGGGATGACAAGAAAAACCTAGCGCCCTGAACGCTGTTCGAAACAGCACTCGGAAGAGTTGAAAAGCCTGTCAAGCTCTCACTTCCGGGACAAGCCGCTTACTTCCGGTGGCTTCATACCTGTCTGCTCAATGCGCCATCCAGCCCCCTATAGTAGAGATCAGTGGAACGAAGTGACTAAGCCTCTCTCGTGCGTTCTTGCATTCTTGGTGCTATTTTGGGCATTTGACGTGGTAGCTGTAAATAGCTATTAGACTTTCTTCTATTTTTATTGTACCGTCGTTTTTTTGTTTTGTTTTATGCAGACTCGCAAAAGGAGGTGCCGGGACTTCCATGTCCCGAGACCCCAAGCAACACCCGGAACCATGAAAAGTGACTAAAGCCCAATTTGAGAAAACACTGCGTCCCAAATTCTACCTTCTGCTACTCCAAAGTATGGAGTAGGCACCTTTTTGCAATGGACATTAAGAAATGACTGTCAAGATAGGCCGACCTTAAAGCTCGTTTGAGTGAAGCCTCAGCAGCCCAGCTTGGTTCGGGCCTCCCTCTCGTCAAAGCTGGATCAAACCATGTACCCTTCCACAGCACCTTTCTGTGCTGTTTGAGTTGTTGACCTCCCTAGGACTCTCTCGCAGCTCGAGGTAATGACGAGTGCCTGACAACAGTCACAGCACGTCATTACGAAACGAGAACCCTGACACAGCTAACATCGTCCACACTGCTTAGGGGACTCTGTAGGCGAATTGCTTAACCCTCAGAGTGACCTGCTGGACCGTCGTGCAATTGCTCTTCACCTGCTCTTCGCATGGTCCTTGACCTTAGCAATAATAACTTTCAGTGTTCGCTGTTTCGACATTGTGAAAGTTTACCACCTGCTCGTCCTCCTGGCTTGTAATTCGTGTTGGGTCATACCTACTGTCTCCTACATTTATTCACTTTTGGAAACTACATAATGTTATGGCAGAAGGTAATAGACCGATTTCGCTAGCTTGTTTGAGTTCGCCACCGCTGCCGCCATGTATCGTGAGAGCTGTAGTCTTTTTGCACGCGCGACAACCCCGCTGGAGGTCTGCGCGAGCAGAGCACGAGGCGGCATGAGCTGTCTCGTGAACTGGCGTCTGCCTCCTATGAACTACAGTTACGGCGGCGTCACGCATGCGCGGAACGCTTGGTGAGATCGGTCTATTTGAATGCCAGGTTTCATCAGGTTCCGTCGTCAAGCTTCTAAATGCGTCAATTCCTTCACACACCCACTGTTTGCACGACACTCTTTGCGGTGGGGGCCTTCGTCTTGCACAACACTCGTTGCGGTGCGAGCGTTCATGTTCCACAACAATATGTTGCTGCTCACCCGCTATGAAATATGCGTTCCGGAGTATTGGAATTACGTACGTTGCGGTAGTAGCAGTGCGCAGAAATCTTCATCGTCATTGTATGGGAGGTGGCGCCCCTTGCGGTGATTATGTGAACCAGGCGCAACGGTGCCAAAGCATAGGGAAGCCAGAAATTGGGCAGGCATTTTCAGTGTAAAGGAGGCTATGGATGATAGAAACTCAATTGTGCGCACCAAAGACAAGCACGACTTGCCAAGCTTCACTGCCGTGGTCGCTTCCGAGGCAATCCATAACTACACTAAAAAAGATCATTATCATGAGTGGCGTGGTCATTCCTGGCGGCAGGTTTCTAGTTATTAACATGCCTCCTTGAAATATCCGACGTGGGCGCCGTCTCCAAAGTGTGAATCGAGCGCGTGTGCTGGTTCATCTCTATTCGGAATTTATCGGGAAACAACTGAACAAAACACGCTTTGTACAGATATTTGTGCCGTATCTTCGCGAACCGAAAATCCGTTACAGCGATTCCAAGGAGGCATAAGGCGAAGAACAGAAAAATGAATGGGAAAAAAATAAACTACCACAACCGCAGCAAAAACTCAGAGATTGAAAAAAAAAGTGAAGAAAATGGCGCATGCTCAATTGTAAATAAAACATGGGAGGCGCGCAAAAGAGGATCATCGTAGATTTTGAAGGCAGCGTTGTCTCGTCTCATTCGGCAACTTCTTTGGAAGAGGTAAAAGAAAAATGAAATCTTACCCTTTCAAACCACCCCAACGGTTCATTTCGCCTCTTCTGTGTCTCTTCTTTTCGTTCTCTCCTTCAGAAGATACAAGTTTTGTTCCCACTTGTTTTTCTTCTCCACGTTTTTACTTTTGTCTCACTTTCGCCCGCACCGGAGTGCCGGATTCGATTTGTTTCGTGGACATTGGGATTCGAGCTTTACGATGATAACGCTCGCAAGAGAAGAGAGCGGTATCTCAGCGTCTCTGTCAAGAAGCTACCGGTCTGCGCTGTGCCCATATCACGCTCCGGCCTTCCAAAGTTTTATCCCTGATATTGTTCAGCGCCATTTTTCTTTCGGTGCGGTCGAACGTAGTCGCTGGTTTTGTTTGATCTTGGTCTCTTTGGATCCACTTTCGAAGACCTCTGGATACAAAAGATAACGGAGCCTACTGCAATAACCACCCACGTCCGCAGAATGCTGTTTGAACCAGTGAATTGCTGATACCATCATTGGGACCATACTTAATGTGTCTAATAAAAGTAAAATGAAGATCCATTGGTCAATTCTTATAGAATGTGTTAGCATGACCCTTGAAAACGCCACACACGTCCCTTTGCGGAACGCTAACTCCTTCACCCTTTTCTTTTGCTTCTTCTATTTTTTGCTGCCTCTTTTTGGCCTCGTTACGGGGTCAGTGTTAGCGTTTCCCAAAGGTGGACGCATCTGGCGTTTCCCAAGGGGCTTACTAACAGATTCCCTAAGAATCCACCAAAAGATCTTCCTGTAATTTTTTTCACCCCTTTTTTGTACTCTGTCTGTCGGAGTACGTCGACGCCCTCGGATATGGTCATCCATATAAATCGTAGAAAGAACCACATCCAAATCACTCGTCGAATGAACCAAATCCATCGTTTTAACTACGCACACAGATCACAGCCCACGCATCGCTACTACGGAAACCCAGAGCGAAGAACAACCGGCGACAGCAGAGCGGCAACTGAGCACGCCAGCATTCTACCGCGCCGCAGCGCAACCCGGCAACACCTCCTAGATAACAAAGCCGTAGTGCTGAATGAGATGGCGTAATCAGAGAAGGCCAACGCAGGGCACAGATTGGACACGACGATTGCGTCAACGTTCGGCTCAAACTTGACTCGAAGCCGAGCGCTGACGCGGCACTCGTTTCCAGTGTGTGTCCAGCGTTGGCCTTCTCTGATTAAGCCATCTCATTCAGCACTACGGCTCTGTTATCTAGGAGCTGCTGCGCGTGGCCTCCTCCTATCTGGCTCCACGCCAGCTGTGCGCGTGACTTTGCCGAAAACGAAAGGGCTCGTTTTGACGAAAAGCCGGTCGTGTCTGTCGTGGTATGTCAGTTCGTCAGCGACAGGAAAAGAGGGAGTGGTTAACACGTGCTGACGTCAGCGCTTCGTGCCAATGGGAGCGTCGCACTCAACAGCTGACAAACGCAAGACCCCGCCGGGCTTTCGTCAAAACGAGCGTTCTAATGCTAACGCATTAAAAACGAATGAACGTAGTACAAGTAGGTGTGACTGACAGTTGTGCTACCGCGGCGACAACGACGAAGTCGGTCGGCACAAAGAAGCACAAACTAGAACGACACGAGACACAAGGTTCAGCAACTGGACTATCCGACGACTCCATCGAGTGATGTCTTCAACTTTTTCGTTTTCTTATGTAAACATTGTAGATAAAATACGTTGAGTACCACCCTACTAATGTGCCCATACATAATGACACGATATGTCTTATACGAATGGCCGTCACAATGGCAAAGCAACTGATATATCTTTACCTGCGACTGATATAATAGCTGTAAATTTTTATGGTATGAGTGTAACGCATTTTTGATGGTTTTTATGTATACTCCCTATTGAAAAATCCACCAGCCCGGGTCTGGTGTGTTTCTGGTGTTTACACCAGAGCGGAAATTCAGACACGGTTCTTAACGTGTTCTGGTGTCTTGGTGTGTTCTAGTGTCTTAGCGTGTTCTAGTGTCTTGGTGTGTTCTAGTGTCTTGGTGTGTTCTGATGTCTTGGCGTGTTCTGATGTCTTGACGTGACCCTGTCAAGTGTGTTCTGATGTGACCCGGCCGATCTAGGGGTGACCTGGTCATGCATGCACGGTATAATTTGGATGCAGAAAGGACTGCTGATGACAACAGCTAGCATATTTTGCAAAAAGAACACCAATTTTTCAAAAGGTTTAGGTGTTCATTCTGCCATGAAACAAAATTACAAAGACAAAAAGGATGAAACTTACTATTTTATTTTTTCCCGACACGCACCACTCGCGCACATTCCCTTGCACACAGGGCTGTCCATGGCTCTTTTCTTCCATGCCGTTTTCGCCAGCACATCTGGATGGCTAAGATGATGGCTTGGGCAAGTTGGTATTGCATGATAAAACCTACAGTGCATAAAAGAAATACACGAGCAGTTATTCATAAAAAAACCCTTAAAATAATCAAATCACAACTACAACAGTAAACAAGGAAGTTCTGTCGTGTCCAGCCTGATAATCAGTCAATTTATCACTCGGCCCACCTTCCCGCGTTCAATCTGCTTCCCCTACCTGTGGGCAACATAATACAGTCAAACCCGACTATATCGAACTCTCAAAAAACCGTCTACCACTTCGATATAGCAGGCAATTCTCTATAAAAGTTTTAATGAATTTGACAACGAACAGGCACGCCACATTTAGAAAAGTAGTTTACTCTCGAAGGGGCATCTGTACGTCATGAGAGACGCTCACCGCAGCTATCTAGTGACCGCTTCTTCGTTTACCGGCTCACCCTCTCCCCCCGCAAAAGAGATTTTTTTTCTACTTCTGGGCGGTCGACGCGGCCACCCAAAAGAAAAAAGCCAGCTTTCTCTGCAAGCTGGCTTTCCCCAAGGATTTTGCTGCGATGGGGGAAAGCCAGCTTGCAGAGCTAAACAGCGCTCTTGGCAGATGGATCTATGGGTTGACGCTGCAATTTTCGTTCAATGTAATTGCATTTTTCGCTATACATTTTTATTGCAGCTACCAGTCCATTTACACATAGTTTGAATTAACCGGGCTCTATATTATCGGGTTTGACTGTAGATCGAACATCGTGGCCTCGCTCCCAATGTGCAAAGAAAGCGCTGCACCCCACGCGGCATTTCTTCTGGTCTGCCCGCATTCACCTTGTCTGACCTCATAGTGCCTCTGACTGTACATGTGTGCTGCACAAGGTAAAATCAACAATAGGTTCATAAAAATATCTCAAATCGTAGTAAATTATAACTCGCACTATACTTAAAGCTGTTAGAACTTCAGATTGGGCGAGTTGGTAATTCATGTTTGTCGACGTTTAGCACACTCAAAAAACTGTCACTCAAGCATTCACACACCCAAGGAACACAACTCTCACACAGCGCTCACTAACAACTTTGTATTGCGTGTTTAACTTCGGCTTCTACTTCTACTTCAATTTGAGACGATTTTCAAATAGAAAAGACGAAATATAAGAGTAAAAAAATTCCCTTCTAATGCTTCGGCTATTTTGCGGCTAAAAAATTAATCTCCTTTTGTGATAATGTTATCGACGGCTTACTAACACATTTGTCCTCTAGTCGTATGATGTTCTTGGCTTCGATGATTTCCCTTGTTAATTGGTTTACACTTTTGCCCAACACGGTGCTGTTGTTGAAATGTGCGACACACCCACAATCCCGACAGTGTATCCCTAAGTGGCCAGAGTTGGCTTTTACGATGTTGTTGTGTTCTCGAAGGCAGTCATTTAGACATCGCCCAGTTTGTCCAACGTGTATTGTCTTCCGCAGGAATGAGGGAATGAATAGACAACCCCCTCAACGCAAGGCACAAAGATGGTTCTATGCTTCTTGGAGCAGCAGATTGCAGGATTTGAGGGTGTGGTGACGTTTCTGCACAGGCTGGACAGTTTAATGGGTGCTGAAAACACGATATCAACATTGAATCTGTTCGCTAATTTCTTAAGGCCGTGGGAAAAATTGTGGATGTAAGGGACGATGACTGGTCTTCTTGTCCTGTCGCTGTGTGTTTGCTTGACGCAGCTCCCTTGCTTCATTTCTTTAAGGATAGTTTCGACCACTGACACCAATAAGAAAACAGGGTACCCTGCGGACTTCAGTCTTGCAATTTGCCCGTCGAAACTCTTTTGTATGAAATGTGAGCACGATTTTGTGATTGAGCTCTTAAGGCATGACCGCACTATGCCTCTTTTGACGAGTTTTGAGTGCGCGGAGTTGAAAGGGAGGAGTGGTTTTTTACCTCTGGGTTCATAGAACCACCAGACGTGGTGGGGTAGCTCCACCAGTCGGAGATCCAAGAATCTTAAGGATCCTTCAACCGGCAACTCGTGGGTGATTTCTAGGGGACTCATGCAATCTTTAAATGCCGAGAGGACGTTGTCCACCAAGCTTGAACAATTGTTTTCATCGGTGGCTAAAAAATTAAAAAATCGTCCACGTGTTTAAGCACTCACACTACTTTTTTGGCATCTAACCTCTGTTGTAGAATCCTATCGAGGTGTGCAAGATATAGGACGCTAAGTACAAGTGCAATGCACAAACCTATGCACACTCCTCTCTTTTGTAAGTAAGTGTGTCCACCCCAGGCAGCAAAGGTGGATTTAAGATAGAGAGTAAGCAATTCCAAAATCTTATTTTGGGGCATGCCTGAGGCATTCTGAAATGCAATAGCACCAAAGGTGTGGATGCTGTATTTTGGGGCATGCCTAAGTATGCCCCAAAATACAGCAATACAGGAAAGGCGGTTGTCTATTCACTCCCCCTTTCCTGCGGAAGACAATACGTTGGACAAACTGGGCGACGTCTAAATGACCGCCTTCGAGAACACAACAACATTGTAAAGGCCAACTCTGGCCACTTAGGGATACACTGTCGGGATTGTGGGTGTGTCGCACATTTCAACAACAGCACCGTGTTGGGCAAAAGTGTAAACCAATTAACAAGGGAAATCATCGAAGCCGAGAACATCATACGACTAGAGGACAAATGTGTTAGTACGCCGTCGATAACATTATCACAAAATGAGATTAATTTTTTAGCCGCAAAATAGCATAAGCATTAGACGGGAATTTTTCGACTCTTATATTTCGTCTTTTTCTATTTGCAAATCGTCTCAAATTGAAGTAGAAGTAGAAGCCTAAGTTAAACACGCAATACAAAGTTGTTAGTGAGCGCTGTGTGAGAGTTGTGTTCCTTGGGTGTGTGAATGCTTGAGTGACAGTTTTTTGAGTGCGCTAAACGTAGACAATCACACTATACACACATTATTTGCAGAGCTAAGCACAGCACAGCCACGACAGATTCTGTGCCCTTCCAGGTTGATCAGAAATACCCACCTGTCAGAGCGTCAATTTTTTCGTGTGTTAGGGGCTTCTTTCCCACCACACCCTCCTAGAGGAGACGCCTGCAGGCTTGCCCTGACACACTCCTGTCGAAGAGCTCTGCAGGCTCCCATAGTGATCGGCTGACCATTCTGAGAAAGCGGCCAGGGGTGGCAGCCTTTTCCACGGCGTGTGGAAAATGCTGCCTCTCGCATTTTGATGCCAGGTCCAAGATGAATCTGCAGTGAGTAACATTGTCAAGCAAATGCACAAAAAGTGGAGAAATACAGGCAACACAAATGGGCTCTCCACTTTCGTCTGCAATCATGTTCCTGCTTTGTTTCACTGAAATGCTGAATTGTACATATATATAAATAAAAAAATGAAATAAAGTAAAGGGCACTCTCTAGTATTCCAGGATGGCCTATTTATGTTCCGAACTCAACTTATGTGCTCTAAGCATCCCAAAAGTCCAAAACTTACAATCATGTGTGGCTTATTTCACTATTAAAAAAATGGGATCAAAGATAGCGAATGTGGTTGAACTGAATCAAGGCGAATAGGGTGCAACGGCGAAAGACACTCGTCAGTCAATTGCAAGCGAGGGCTTCCCGTGCAGACGAGCAGGACTGGTCGGCTGCTTGTCCGGACGTAAAGCCATCGCTTGGGATTGTCTGATGAGCCCCATTCGTTGTTCGCGTACATTCGGCCGGGTTCAGTGGCGCCATTTGTACGTCTGAGATTCACTATTTTTTATCACATTTTTATTAGTGAAATAAGCGGCACATGATTGTAACCTAAACTTTTTGGGATGCTTAGAGCACACAATGTGTTACGGCCATAAATAGGCCATCTTAGAAAGCTCCCGAGCGCCCCTTTAAGAGAAATAATTTCAGCTTTGGAATATGCATTAAGAAGGAGGTCCATTACTGCTGTACAGATCAAATACTAATAATGATGTAAAAAAATTGTTTCATGAAAGCTTTTCACATATATGATATTTTAGGTACCCTTTAATGAACCATTTGACAATTTTTAAATTCAACATTGCAAAGTACGAAAGAAGTATACTGCTGTGCACTCCCTTATTTTGTACAAATATGTGCAGTCTCGGGCAGCCGAGCGATGTGAAACAAAAAACACCTTTGGCTCCACTCCATGACAAGACATGAAAAAGAAAACACGAATGAGTGTGCCATCACCATAACTCACTACCTTCCCTTTCTGTGTTCAGAAATAGGCATCAATATGTCTCACCTCTGTCTTCTTTACTAGTCTATACTAGCGAAGCGGGCTAGCTTACTAACCCCTAGATAGGTATTATCGGCACTGCTAAACTGTAATTTGTGGGACACGGCTATCAGATAGCACTGATGTCACTCTCATCCGCATGTACACTTTTCGAAGATAGTTCACCTTCTAGTCTAATGGCAGGACGTGAACAATCTTCTTTTATTTCAATTTTTTTTAATTTTTAGTAGGAAAATAGGAATCGAACGAGCATAATTTTGGGATATTTAGAATGCTTAGAGCCCGTCGAACGAGTTATCACCAAGAACAGACAATCTCAGAAACGTCTTTAGTGCACCTGTAAGTCAGTACCTGTGTTTGCCTCTTTGTGTGCCTGCCTGTTTGTGTCCTTGTTTTTTCTTCCGTTAGTCTGTTCTCCTGAATAAGTCAATGAAGTGAAAACAAAAGACAAAATGCCTTGTAGGCCCAGGTATGTACCTCACCATCCCGGAGAGCAAACAGAGGTGGCCAAGAGGAGGCCACGGCCTCACCAGGTGGAGCAGCCACAGCAGCACCTAGGAGAGCAAATCGAAGGTTAGAGAGACGAGTAACATCAAGGTCTTGATTTGCTTATACGCTTAGGACATACGGTAGCTTTAATAAAGATAAAGATAGCCACAGAACATATCCAAAATGACATGCAATGCAGTATAAATAAAGCACAATATTCTTTC
This sequence comes from Ixodes ricinus, assembly GCA_037355805.1. Taxonomy (NCBI): domain Eukaryota; kingdom Metazoa; phylum Arthropoda; class Arachnida; order Ixodida; family Ixodidae; genus Ixodes; species Ixodes ricinus. The sequence goes on along the minus strand of JAZHYW010003834.1, from coordinate 25,144 downwards.
ACAACGTCAATCTAGCCCTATGCTAAAAAGCTATGTTAGTCAAAACATTCAACCCCATTTCTTTTTTGTAGTAATAGCAGAAAGCATGCATATGCCCAAACAAAATGTATGCTACAGTTGCTAATAGGGCGAGATTTCAGCAATGCATGCCCTGAAAATGTTTCGCAATTTCACTCCACCAGCAAATCGCTCTCACTTGTTTTAGGATTTTCAGATCATCAGCCAATCGCTTTAACTTGATTTATGATGACTCAAACTTGTGGAGGTAATGTCAGCTCTTCCTTGCGGTACTTTTAGTGAGGTGACACAAGGGCTGTGGTCACTACCATTAAAGTGGTATTGTTGCTTATGATGTTGCCACAGCCAGGCTGCTTTATGCACTAAATAAATGAAGACTAATTTTTGAAATCACACCTTTAAGATATTATTTATTCACGTGCAATACTGCCAACCTTACCAACTCGTGTCGTTGCAACTACTCGCATGTCAAGTAAGCAATGACTGTCTCGTGCTATGCTGCATAAAGAAGTCATGAAATGAAGTCGCCCTGCAAGTACATAATTAGATTCGGGCCCACCAGCACTGTCACTCTGTCAGTAAATTAATTTCTGCTTTTATACAGATCAAAACACATTAACTTTTGCAACATACAGTCAGAGGCGCCTTGGGCAACGACACTGTGTGTGTGTGTGCGAGGGGGGGGGGGCAGGCAAACACAGCAGAATCTCGATAATACGAATCTCTCCACTCCACTCCACCCCCTCCCCTCATTGAAAGGTACCCAAACATTAACCGGCAATGCAGTTTGGCACGACAAGTTGCGTCATCTAGCGGCTGCCAAATAAAACACTGGATGGGCCAGGACAGCGAGGATCGCGGGGATTGCGGGTGGGTGCATTTAAGAAACCACGTGTGAATCTGGCAATTCGGATCGGCGTGAGCCTTTTTGGGAACTGTTTTTCTTAAAAGTAAGTCCCGGCTTCATGTCTCTACGACCTCACCGGGCTCCTGTGACATCTCGCCTACTCCTAGAGTTCCCCCCAAAAATAAACGTCACTACTGCTGGGTGAAAGACTGCCACAGTCACGAAGGTGATTCAAGCGTCAAAGTATACCGATTCCCTTCGAGATCTTGGGAAGCGACACGGCTACAGAAGTGGATTACTGCAGTGCGACGCATCAAGTAAGTGAATTCTACAGTAATTGTTGAAGTGAACGAAAATAGATGTGCAGGCTTAGAAAGCGGTCCGACGAACTCGTTTTGCAGACTACTCGGCAAAATAACAAATTTATACAAGTTGTTTTACGAGTCACTTAGACAGCCACACAGGCAAATATGGTAGAAACAACCAGGCCGATTGTTGCTTTGCTGTGCCGTCGAGAATCAGGCGATCAGGCCTTCAAGAAGCGAGAGGCCCATTGGCCCGTTGCGGCACTCGTAATTGTACGTGGGCATAGCCGTTCGGCACACACGCAATCACAACCAAAACCTTTTAAACCTGTGAGTTCTCAAATAGTGGATTTTCGTAGCACATTTGTTTGTTTCGGCAACCAAATTTAATGCTGAGTCTGGTAACAAATGTGACGGCATGCAGAAAACAGGATGCACAAGTTTTTCTTTAGAAAAAAAATCATGCGAAGCATAAATATCCTTCTCTCACGCACATTTTGTTGCCTGTCACCTTTTTACACCAGGCTTGCATATCACATTACAGCCACTGCAACGTGCGTACTGTTCTCTAGCATGCAGAGTTTGGTTCCAATTACCCACCTTTTATTCTAGCCGGGGGCGAGCGCGAGGAAACAGGAAAAGCGTGCTGCACCAGGCTGGGGCCGGGCAGGAACGATGCAGCCGTTCTGGTTGGTCTGGCACATGGCGATCCCCGGAGCGTTCCACCAGCGAGGTTCGGATCACGAACGGCGGAAACGGCAAGCCCTGGCCATACCGGCCTAGGCCATGACAATCCCGGACTGGTTCCGCAGCGAGACTCGGGCTGTGATAGCCCGGAACAGCTAGCCTACGCAGCGCTGGCGTGGGAAGGACGATCCGCAGGCCTGGACACGGACGCCGACTGCGAGCTCTGAACGACGGGCGACAACCAGGGTCGGCGGGTCCGGAGTGCCAGCTCTCGAAGACGGAAAACTGGGAAGTACAGTAAACCGATTAGTTGTCTTCTCGTTGTGTTGTGTCACTCCCTGGGAGACGAGCGAAACACATACCGATCGGGCGGCGATTAATATAGAGCGATCCCACAAGTGGTGAAGACAACTCAAAGAGGTGTCCAAATGACAACTCAATATGCTTGCCCGCTGGCTATGCTGGGTAACAAAAACTTTCGAACCGATAGCCGCCAGAAATTTTTCTTCTGAAAATCAATACATTCAGGCTCGTATCGCTCACTGAAGATCAAGCTACAAACGTCTCAGCAGATCTAATATTACGAAATTCCCGATTTCCAATGCAGCAAACACAAAAAGAAACAAAGAAATATCCTTACCTTCTTCGTGGCTTGCTTCCATGACCGTTTCTTCATCCGGGTACAGAATGCCCAGTGTACACACGCCGTCGACGATCCCCACCACTTCTAGCGACACAAAAGTTTTCCATTCGTTTTTATTATATTTTTTATCTCTTTAAGGCACAGTGTATCTTCCAGAATACATTCAATATAATAATAGTGTTTTGTAACCCAAAGCAATACTCAGACGAAATGTCTAACGTATCTTAGCAGATACATTTTTTGGTTTCGGTTTCGTGGGCTCGAATTTTCGCCGCCAGGGGTCTTCCAGATACTCCGTCGGCTCCGATGTGCATGGCGGCGCCCAGGACGCGTATTGTCCGCGTCGTGCTACGCATTTCGACCTGCTGTTACAAAGGTAAGCTGTACTTTGCTCTGAAATATGTTAATTTTGCATTTTTAGAAGTTCTGGATTCCATAGCGCAGACGTATTTTATCCTGAAACGTATGAAAGTCGGGCAAAAAGTACATAGTAGATATGCGTATCGTGTAAAGGCTGTTTCACATGCTGTGATTCTCGCCCGAAATCGGTGCGATTTCCATTAAATGTGCGATTAAAATCGCAGTCGCACTGCCGCTGCGGCTCTGCGATTGTTTTCCACCAAGTTGGTATTTTGCCGAAGAGTCGGTGCGATCGCTTTCTCGTCATCCAGCCGCTCATTAGCCAGCTATCATCCGCGAAAATAAATGTAGACACATAAAAGCTTCTGGTTTAATGCTTAGTTACGAAGTGTCTAGTGTTACGTCCGACGTAACCCAAGTTACGTCCAAATCTCCGCCTTCCCTAGGTTCACGGGGGAGAGAGAGGAGGGCAGGGGGGGGAGGGGTTAGGTATACGCGTTTCAGTGCTCCGTCCGAACGTAACGCTAGCCACAGAGGCTTAATTATTAGAAATTTCTAGTTACATATTGCATTCCTAAAACATTTGTGCTTATTAAGACTTTTTTGTTTTATTTTAGACAAAGTCAAACGCGTCGCGTCCGTGTCCGAACAGCCGGCCGTTCCGACAGAAATCGCGCGGTTGTTGGAGCTTGTGAAACCAAACATTGCGATCGCACTCGCTGCGTCGGCTGTCCCTGTCGCACCGATTTTTGTTCGCACAGTCCCTGCATGTGAAACAGGCTTAAGAGAAAACTCGCATAGTAGCTCTGTGATTTCTGTGGTGTTCCCTTCCGTGCTTAGATGTGGCAGTGTTTCGGTAGTTTTAAGCCGATAAATGTTTTGCCAGGTAAATAGGTTGGGCGATAGTTTAGGGGCGGGCGTTCACTCTGAATTTTACATACCTATGCACGAGGAATCAGCTGTAATTGTCGGGAGAAAGCTTCCTGTTTGGCGTGGTTTAGTACATCCCTATGTTGACTTGTTTACTGATAAAATTTGACGTGGTGCTCTTTTCTTTTAGGTCTCGTATTCTACTGCTGCCCGATGGAAATTCCATCAGGATCTTTCTACCAGACACGGAGTCGCGACCGTCCCTGTGTGGTTTTGATTCCGGAAAGTGGAACAGTGTCCGATGCGGGATCTAGTGATAGTGAAGTGAGTGACGGTGACGAGGAGAACTTGCCAACGAAGGGCCTAACAACAGAACTTCCAAGCGATAACGAAACTGAAGGCGGAACGCCCGTCTGTCTAGTTCTGTCAACGTCAAGAAAGAAACAAAGGTCACCGCCGCAAGTTTTTGACTGGCAAAAGGAAGACAGGTGTTTTGTGGAGCCTGCGGAACCCTCTGTTGGCCCAATGAAATATTTTCAAGTTTTCATGGATGACAAGCTGCTGACGATTGTTGACGAGACAAACCTCTATGCTGTGCATCAGGCTGGAGTGTATGGGTAAACGTTTGTTACACTGTGTCAGCATGGTTACGCAAAGTACATATTCGAACTGAATCGTTGCATCGCCCCTTCAATTAAACACCTTATAAAATCAAATGTGGTGTTTGAGCGCTATACATCTTATTTATTTTACAAGAAAACATGTTTTCATTCAACACCAGACATATATCCGTAATGCGTGCTCACCAGACGCACCCTGGTGTGCATGTCAGGCCAGTTTAGTGTGCCGTGGTGTGCACATTAGACTGGTCTGGTGTGGTGTAGTGTGCACATCAAGCCATTCTAGTGTGCTCTGGTGTGCACATCAGACCAGCCTAGTGTGCTTTGGTGTGCACATCAGACCACACTAGGTTGGTGTGATGGGCACACCAAACCAGCCTAACGTGTTCTGGTGGGTACACCAGAACACGTTAGGCTGGTTTGATGTGCGCACCAGAACACACCAGGCCGGTCTGATGTTTACACCAGCAAACACTAGGACACACCAAACCGGTCTGGTGGATTTTTCAATAGGGCTGTGAGCCCTTTTGGGGTTGGTATAGGCGTACCTATAAAACTGTTTTAGGTATATGATAAATATACATGTTAGTGCTGTAAAACAAAACAAAACAAAAGAACTGAATATTTCGTTTGCTTTCCTGCATTGTAAGCCCAGGTACTAGGGTAGTCTGAGTTCATCGTGAGGAGTAGTAAAAACACTGAAGCAAGCATGAGCAAACGAGGCTTGTCGAGTCCGGACAAGCTGCTACACGTCGTTCGGTCTGGACATCAACAAGCAATTATATCGGTCTCCCCGAAAGAGTTGTCCCCCGCGGCTTGTCCCCCGCACCCTTGGACACCGCTGTGAGCTAATGTTAGCTCCTAGTCACTGCGTTCATTAGCGACACGGGAGGATAATGGCTAGCACTGCCGCCACAGCTTTCCTTGTTGAATCGCCCGCAATCAAGAAGTCATCGTTTGGGAAATTGCTTCTTGGCTTTTTCGAAAACCAGACAGTGTACTAGCACGATTAGAAATGATTTGATTGCGTCTTCGTATTAGATACAATTTTCAAAATTGCTGAAAAGAATTTGAGGCGGCAATTTGTAGCACTTTTCTTCTAACCAATTCACAGCGAAGCACACGTTAACTTGCGTACACTTACGTGTGTTGAAATGAACAAAGAGTCAGTTTCAAATTACTTCTGTTTCACTTCGCACGTAAATAATGCGATATGGTTGAGAAGTTTCTTATAAGTTACGAAAAGACATGCCTGTCCAATAGAATTATTGTTGCTTGTTGTTTTCATATAATGCTCGTGGACAAGTAATGTTGCGACCAATAGGCAGCCACACACACCGCCGTTTTCTTTTATTTAACGACGCCCCTTTCTATCGCAGAAATATCAATAGTTAAATTTAAAAACCTGAAATTGTAGTGGAAAGTATGAAACCCAACAACCATGTAATATTTGATTCAACGCATCCCAGTATAGCGGTATTTAAAGAAACAAAAAATACGCGCAACGAGGTTTGCTTTATTCTTTCTCTCTAAATAACCGAAGAAATTCTATACATCATTTTTAAAACGTTGGACACAAGGAAATGCATGCACCAAAAGGAGCTTAAAATTAGTCTAAATAATCACATACTATACTTAAAGGACACGACATGACAGTAAAAAAGAAATAAAAAAATGAGAGGGCAGTGGTACAGATATAGCAAATTTACACGTCGTTTAGAAAGTGGGAAAAAACGTGTTCCAGCTCTTCTCCTCAGCAGATCTTCAGTAATCGTTCCCATTAGAAAATTTCAAATATCTAACACAAAAATAGAAGACAAAACAAGCCTCTAGATTGCGACAAGCTAAACATACCATAGATTACTAGCCACGTCATGACCTAAATTCATCATGCGTATGCGAACAGAATTACTACTCGAAAATCTCCCAGGTACAACTTTTAGCATGTTACTTATTGCCGAACGGGCAACGTAGTTACGGTACCGTTATATCTTCTTCCCAAAACCTAATAAAATTCCACTTCAATATATTTCGTGTTTCTAGGCGCCAAGTCATATTTTCTTGGACTCGTCCCAGATACCTTCAAAATCAGAATCGTGAAAAAGTTAAGGTAATTATGGTTCGTTTTTGCTTGGACATAATGTTTCTTGAAATATGGCTCTTATGCAAACTTGTAACGCCAAAACACTCAAGCGTTTAATGCGTAAGCATTAGAACACTCGTTTCGACGAAAACCGGATGGTGTCTTTCGTTTGTCAGCGCCGGGGAGTGAGGGAGAAGAGGGACGAGAAGATGACGCGTTCGACGCTCCAATTAGTTCGAAGCGCTAACGTCAGCACGCGTCAATATCTCTCTTCTCTCCCCGTCGTTGACAAACTGGCAGACGCCGCCGGGTTTTTCGTAAAAACTGGCCCTTTCGTTTTCGTCTGAGTTACGCGCAAAGCTGGCTAGGAGCCAGGGAGAAAGAGGCGGCGCGGCAACACCTCCTAGATAACAAAACAAAGCTGTAGTGCTGAATGAGATGGTGTCATCAGAGAAGACCAACACTGCACGCAGATTGTAAACGAGTGCTGCAGCGCACGGCTTCGAGTCAAGTTTAAGCCAAACGTTGACGCAATCATCGTGTCATCTGTGTCCAGCGTTGGCCTTCTCTGATGACGCGATCTCACTCAGCACTACGTCTTTGTTATCTAGACCTCCTAGATAACAAAGCCGTAGTGCTGAATGAGATTACATCATGCACGGTGGAACGCGGGCATGCTCAGTGGCCGCTCTGCCGTCGCCGGTTGTTCTTCGCTCTGGGTTTCCGTAGTAGCGGTGCGTGGGCTATGATGTGTGTGTGTGTAGTTAAAACGATGGACGCGATTCCCTGCACGAGTGATTTGGATGCGGTTCTTTCCACGAGTGATATGGATGACCGTATCCAAGGGCGTCGACGTACTCTGACAGGCAGAGTACAGAAAAGGGGTGAAAAAGATTACAAGAAGATCCATTGGTGGATTCTTAGGAAATACGTTAGGATGACCCTTGGGAAACGCTGCCCATGTCCCCCTTTAGGAAACCCTAACACTGATCTCGTAAGGAGGCCAAAAAGAGGCAGCAAAAATAGAGGAAGCAAATGAGAAAGCCAAAAGAGAAAGGTGAAGGGGCCAGCGTTAGCGTTTCCCAAAGGGGGACGTGTGTGCCGTTTTCAAGGGTCATGCTAACCCATTCCCTGAGTCTCCACCAATGGATCTTCCTGTAATTTTTTATTCATAAATAAAACTAACGCAAAAGTAACGTCCGTTAATTTTTATCTGTAACAGTAACGGTAACACGCTCTTTTATGTTGGGGTAACATAGGTCGGTTAACGCGTTCCATTTATTTGCAAGTAAAGAGCAACGTATTTCGTTACATTTCGCTAACTCCTACAACACTGTTCGCAGGCAGTAGATATTCGTGCGTTTATTTTTAAGAAAAATGGGCACATGTTTTTCGGTGTTTATTTAGTTTTCCTATATTGGTATATTTCGATGATCTATTTTGGAGGGACGCTAGAAACGAAGAATAAGGTGTGAAAAAAAATTCAAAACGAAAAGTTTAAGTTTAAAAGGGAAGGGTTTCGACAAAACACAGTCCCAATTAGACAAAAGATGTTCAAAAATGAGTGTTTTTCGGTTTTAACCGATATCATGGTTTCAACAACGACGGGCGTTTATTGGTGGTCTTCGTTAGATGGAACGCTATGTGTTTTAAATTATGTGTTTAAAAAAGCAGTTTATTCAACACCGTTCTCCATTCGTTCTGCAATACCTCGACGTGAATTTTTCCAATTTGTTCCACAGTTCCGAGTGCCGAATCGCAACAGAAATCCGGTGTCGCCAGATAAGAGTAAACCCCGCTTGGTTTCGTCCTGTCTAATGCGCACTCCGCCGACACTCGGAAAACGATGGACGCGCTTCATTTGGCGATGCGTGCGGTCGCGCCAGTAAGCCGCCAGCACCTAGCGGCGCAGGCCACGCTTCAGACGCCGACACAGGCGCTAGGTGTTCGCCTCATTAAACAGCGCACCGGCACGTGCCTAGTCGCGAAAACCGAGCCAGTAATTTTGAAGCCTGCCTCCAAATAGCAAAACTGTGTTACACTTGGGCCGTATTATAAAACTCGGGTATTGCCGTGGAAGAGAGATAGAAAGAAAGGCATATATATATATATATATATATATATATATAGAAAGATAGAAAGAGACATAGATATATAGAGAGAAAGAAATAGAGAGATAGGATGGAAATATATATATATATAAGATAGAGAGAGAGAGAGAGACAAGGGGAAGGGACCTGCGAATGACAGATCTCGGCGCCAAGAATCCCGTGCCGCAGGCTGCAGAGGGTCTCCATTCCGCTTCCGGCCGAGATGGACCAGAGCAAAGACCTGCATGCAGAAAAGCGCGTTGTCACTTCCAGTTTGAGCTGCTTGATTGGCTGATTCGGCCGAAGACAATCATGACGTGGCGCGTTTCTGGACAGTCCATCGGTAGGTGCGGTCCATGGAAGGCACTGACGTAGCTGCCTTCTGGGCGCTTATTGGTACCGCAGGGTTTCGGTCTCCTCTTCGATCCCCCTTGGGGTGAAGGGGTAGACAGTTTTCTGCTCTACTTAGGTATTACTTGCAGAAGCCCGACGGTGGGCTAAGTTCTATGTAGAGGCTGCTCCGACTGGGTTGCGGTGTTACTCTCGAAATCAGGGCCACTTCTTTCCTTAATGAGCGCCATTCAGCGAGGCTGGGCGCTTTGCGCGTGGAAGGTGGGAGGCCGCTCAATAGCGACCATTGCGGCCAACTGGGCTGGAGCTATGGCTCTGCGCGTGTGTGCTGCGGCGCAACCAACCGAGGGCTTTCTCCGGGTTAGGTAGGTTGGGTTGATTTGAATTTGGGGCGGCGGACACGTATTATGAGGCTAGATTGCAAAACACAACGGTGTTTTTAATGCCAATACAGCAATGCGTTGGGCAATGTATTTTATGACGGGTAAAAAATGTATGGGCTAAGAATATCTTCCCAATTGTAAAATGTTCATGAGGGCGCTAAACCCAGCGGCTGAACATTGAAACTATAGCGACGATAGTGTATAATTCTGTGACAAAGGTGACTTATGGTTTCGTTCTTTTTCAGCTGGCGAAATGTTAAAGGAATGGTGAACCGAAATTTGGATTTCAAAAAACAATGCAGGAGTTGTAGGCGGAACGCTACAATCCCCTCAACACTACCCGTAAAGGCGCATTCCCCCGGCGATGTAGCAGTCGCGCGATGCGACTGGATCGCATCGCAAAAAAATTCGATGGGTCACACTGGCGTGCGCGATGAGCGAGTCCAGCGCCTTCGTAGGCGAGTCGTTCTTCGAAAACTCTCGCTCCGAACGCCTTTGATTGGCTCAGCCGCTACGCGACTATATGGCATCGCAGAAAGTCGGGTCAGGAAGCGACTGCTCAAATCGCTTCGCTTTTTGACCGCGATGGTCGGTTTTGCGATGAAAGTTATCGCGCGAGTAGATCGCATCGCCGGTGGGAACGCGCCTTAAGGCGATATCTCCAATTGACGGCAGTATTTTTGGAAAAAGAAAGTCGAGATTGAACGAGGCCGACGAGGCGCGTGTCGTGAAGATATCTCGTTTCCTCCCATCTTCGTTTCGCCCCCTCAAGGCGGTGTGGCGGAGAAGACGCGAGGCCGTTCCCTCTCCTTCTCGACTCTTCGGAAAACATGACGTGAAGATATTTCTCAAATGCGCCTTCTTTTTTTTGAAAAATACGGTCATCCGTTCGATATGTCGTTGTATGAGTGATGTTTTGATGTCTGTAGCATCCCGTTGCACGCTTTTGCCGCCGTGCTTTGTGGAATCCAGATTTGGGTTCAGCATCCCTTTAAACGAACGTTCAGGTTTCTTTTTTACTTTGTTCGTAGGTGACCTGGTGCGACATTTGAATTATAGGGGCCACTCGGTGGCGTTATCCCCAGAAGCGGGCGGCTGCTTTAGAAAGGGTATATAATCAATGGATGCTCTTGTGCCTATGGCTCTGCGTAGAGCCATAGTTTATAAATTACATGTTCTATTTTACAAATTCTGTGAAAGGCAATCAAGGACATCTTGGATGCCCTTCACACATTTTGTGAAATAAAACATCTAATGTATAATCTTTTTTTACTAATTAATTTCGGTTAATCGGTTAAGCTCTGCGTATTTCTAGAAAAACGAAAATCAAAGTGATAATTTTACCGGGATTGATATTCCTCAAAAATTGTGAACCTTTAAAGCTCGAATTTTTGTGCTTTTTCATACTCGCAGTTTTTTTGCTCAATATAAAACTCAATATTACTATATGTGAATATGTGCGAAGCGGCGCGACGTTACTAAAGTAAACCTTGGTCTTCCCATAATATTGCGCTCTGCAAAGCGGGTTTCGTTCAGGAACCCATTCGTATCGACGCATATGCCTTTTCTAAGTCAAGTCCGTCAAGTCCGTCATGTCCGCTCAAAGACAAAAACAAAACAAAACCCGAAAAAACGGGTGAGTTACAATTTTGAGCAGGGCGTCCACACATCTCAATCTTGTTCGTCGTCCGAAAGGATCCGGAGATATGGCCGTCCTACCATTAGTGGAACGAGCACCGAAGCTTGCTCCAGGTTATCGAAAATCGCCTGCGAATGTTCCGGGCATGATCTTTCCTGCCGTTTTGTCCTAGTTGAAATTTGGTTCCTTGGTGAGTGCGCCTGAAACAAAAAGAAATGTGAACACTAAACAAGGACATTCCAGAAAAGGGTATGCACCTTTAACGTTTTAATGACAATTTGTTTAAACAAATAAAGCCGCTTAAACTATACCGCTTACAAGCCCCCCCCCCCTAAACTCTCTCTCTTCTCTCTCTCTCTCATATACTCGCTCTATATATATATATATATATATATATATATAAAAGAAAATAGACTGGAAGTTTTGCGCATGATTTATGCGCTGCAAAATGTAGTTTTTGGAAGATGCGGTTGCTGGAGGAAGAAACTATGCCTGGCGTTTAAAATGTCTTCGTCTTGATATCATAATGGCAGGCTAATCTCAAATTCATCGGCACATATCTTAATTCACCACATAAAGGAATAAATCAGTAATGCTCCGCAAGTAGCCGGACTTTTTTTCTTCTTTGACTGCGGTTTTTGAGGTGAATACGAGTATAGTGCAAGTAAATAAGCTGCGCTTTGGAGGGACCACACTTCAGCCATTTGGATTTGGATTTAGATTTTATGGGTCTTCCCCTTTGTATCGGATGATCGCAGTGGACCCTGGATCTAGCCAGTTGCTTCCCTACGACTTCCATCTTGTTGCTTGAAATCATTGTTGTCCAGTCATCGAAACTCACAAAGAAAAACACTATTCCGTCTTTCGGAAACATGAAAACAGTCCGCGGCAAAGCAAAAGCAACATCGCTTGACCTTCTTGACACCGTATCTAACGGTCAGGAAGTTGCACTTTCGAATCGGAACTATGGTCAATTGCACCCGCTCTGCACGAGGCGACAAGATGGTGGTGCCCACAAGACATTCCGGTGTGTCGATACTCTAAGCGTTTCTTGCCTATAGTGACTCTGGAAACGCCGTTTTGTTCTTTGTTCAGTTGTTGCAATCTACTCTTGAATTTCAGCAAAAGCTACAGGAAGGAAATGACGGGGACGATAGTAAGTTCCGTATACATGCAGTTATTAATTAGGATGCCCTCGTGAAACGTTGCAGGATTAGCAGTTAGTCGAGAAAAGTGTCAGGGACGATCATGAGTAGCGTGGTTTCCCAATCAAACTTTTTTTTACATTATTTTTTTGAATGGCGCTCAACAGATTACGCGAGCGCGACTTGGGTATACTTTCGCACTGATGCTTAGGCAAAAACACGTTAACAAGCGTCTAGCGTCGCCAACTATATTTGGGGCACAAGATGAGCAGATTCTTCCAGACAGTTAGTCTTATTGACAAACTTCTCAGTTGCTAGAAACAAACGCGCGAAAAAGGGCGATCGCTTTTTCGTGTATCGAATAAACGAACGAGCCGTGGGGATAATAACCGGAGCCAATGCACGGGAAGGACAATAATAATAATAATATTTGAATTTCCCATTAATAGTCGAAAAAAGCAGCGCGACGACAGCGCTGTCGAGTCAGTCACGATTTTGGCCGGAGCCTTGGAAAAAACAAGAACTGCGTGTATGTGCGTGCGTTTGTGGTTAAAGGGAAAAGCGGAGGACCGGGGGAGGGAGGGTGGTGGAAGCAACTGGGCACCGCGACAAAGACTGAAAGGAACAATGCGCTTTTCGTTTTCTCACTTTTTGTGGGTGACCTGGGTCTTGATAAGGTACCATCTTTACTTTTTCTTTATTTTTAGCTCGTCTGCACGGCACAAAGGATGTCGATAATGTTGTTTCTTTTTTTCTCACGTTTCCTGCCTTAAACTCGTTAATTTATTTCCCGTTTTTTTTTGCTTTTTTATGTGAGGTTTTGGACGTTGCACTTTTTTTAAAGTGGGACACTACCCAGAAAAAAAAATGTCTGCAAAAACAGTTCATTTTGAGAAATGCCCCATTTACATCCGCAAACATCATTCCCAGAAAGTTTCATGTGTGTACACTGAATAGTTTTTTTTTTATAAATCATTTTTAGTCAGCGATGCTAAAGAAAATGTTTAGGTTTGAGAACCTCCCGAACGCGTTTTTCTCCGTTCCACTTTGTGGCATAAATTTCACTTTAATGAAACTATCATTTCAATATAAAACTATCGAGAGACTTAATATTTGCGGCTTATATGCCGAAATTTTATGGAGCCGGTTAATATGAACTTAGAGTTTGCATTTTTATGTTCCTCTTTTTATGAAAAATTGTAATTTGCAGAACTTCGTAATTGTGGAAAACAATTATTTTGCAAAATTTTATTTTACCAGAAAAATTCATTTTTTAAATAATTTTTTTATAGTAACTGGCAACAAGTATTCCGGTATGCATTCCACCAGAAAAATATGTGGTTATCAACACCATATCTATAACGATAGATTCATTAAGCAGATTCCAGGCAAAGCTACGCTTTACTTCGTTCAGGGGTATAGTACCTCATTAAATTGGTTCACAGGGCTGAAACTTTGCATGCCCTCCTTCTATATGTCTACAGACACCACCTGCAAATATCACGCCCATTTAGTGAGCGATTCAAAAGTTGACATTCCCAGGTAGTGTCTTCCCTAAGAACGTGGATGTCGTTTGTCGTTCCTGCTCTTTATGGGAGGAGGGGTTTTAGCGTGTAACTGGGACACCTCGAAGTTTTCTGGCATCCCCTCGAACTTCAAATTGTTATTCGCGTCGGAATGCCTTGAAGGTGTTTTGACGATACTTTGTTAATGCTTGTTTCCTATAGCAACTTAAAAAAAAGTGTTTATGCCGTGGTGAAGCTGCATTTTTGTCGCTTACACTGTGTACTCGAACATATAAAAAAATATACATTTTTTGTTCTAGGGCAACATGTTTTGCACAATGAATAATTTATTAAAGCAGCGGTGAACATGGCGTAGCTGAAATTTCCCGTCGGCGTTTACGCGGGCCATAGACCACCAAGCGGCTCTGACGTCGCGCCGGCTGCGGCGGCGCAGCTGCCGTCACGGCGCATGCGCAGTCGGTTCACCTCACGCGAACCTCTACCTTTTCACCTCCTGAAAAAAGATCACTCCGAAAATTGACCAGTCATCTCAAACGGCGATAATAATTTGATTATTATAAATGTGAACGCCAGAAGCATAGTCAATAAAGTCGTTGATCTTGAGCACATCTTGGTTGAACATGACCCACACGCTGTCATCATCACTGAAACCTGGCTGAATCCATCTATACTGAACAGCGAAATCATCCCCCCAGGCTACAAACTTTTTAGAAAGGACCGTGAAAGCAGAGGGGGCGGTGTCGCTATTGTTGTTAAAGACTGATTGGATTGTGAAGAGCTAGATGGTGCCCCTGATATAGAAAACAAGTGGTGTAAGATTAAGATTGGCAAAGTTGAATGCATATTGGGAGCTGTATATCAACCGCCTGGAATGGGAGTAGAATTTGTAAATAATCTGAACGACTTTTTGGATCAACTACGTGCACACTCCCGGAAAGTTATCATTGCTGGTGATTTTAATCTTGGTAGCATTGACTGGGATGGTCTAGTTCCAACATCTCATGAAACCTTAGTGTCCTCTGCATTACTGGAAATGATTTTTTCGCATAATCTCACTCAAGTTGTTAAAACTCCCACGAGAATTCAGGGTTCGTCAAGCTCGATCCTCGATTTGTTTTTTGTCACTGACAATGTTCTCCCAACTAGCCACGACTGTAGGGTATTGCCCGGTATCTCTGACCACTGCATGGTTGTTTTATCTCTTCCCATCCAATCGCTTTCTCACCCTAAATTTGCTTACAGTACGTACAAGGATTTCAATCGGGCTGATGACGTAGCTATTCTGGACGAGCTAGACTGGTCATACGAAACATTTGAGAGAATCGCTGACGATCCTACGGTATCGGTTAACGACTGTTGGATTTATATGAAGGAAGTTATTACCAAGTGTATAACAAGGTATGTACCTACTAGGACTAAAAAGAAGGCAACGCACAATCCCTGGATTACTAGAGATATTATTCACGCGAAAAGAGAAATATCGCGCTGTCGAGCACGGATTCAAGTACCCGACCCGGACGGACGCAGTAAATTAGGAACGCTAAGTCGAAATCTTAAATCACTGATTAAAGCAGCGAAAAATAAATACTACGAGATAACTATGCCAGCTTTTCTAATTTCAACTCCTCGCAAATTTTGGCGGCAGCTCAAACCAGCAAAAGAGGGTGTAGGAAAAATTGAGGTTGAAGGACGTACGATCCAGGATGACTTCGGAATAGCAAATTGTTTTAATCACTTCTTTTCAACCGTATTTTCTACGGACAATGGGACTACGCCTGTGTTCGACTACCTAAAGGATGTGCCTCCTATCCCCGATGTAAGTTTATCTCTTGATGGTATTGTCGACTTGTTGCTTAACCTAGATTGCAAGAAAGCAACCGGTTACGACAAGATCCCGAATACGTTTCTGAGACGTTACGCTGAATCACTGTCTAACTTTGTTATTATTATTTTTAAGAAATCTCTTTCAACAGGATTACTGCCTAATGACTGGAAGATTGCTAAAATCGTACCTGTTTTGAAGTCGGGTAAAGCTTCATCCGTTAACAACTACAGGCCAATTTCGTTAACATCAACATGTGGAAAACTTCTTGAACATATAATTTCGAACCGTATAGATTCTTTTTTGAGAAATCATAACTTGTTAAATAGCTTTCAGCATGGATTTCGCAAGGGGTTGTCTACTGTCACTCAGCTTGTTGAAGTAGTGCATGATTTTTCCGAGATTTTGAACCGCAGGGGTCAGGTTGACGTCATATTTTTAGACTTCAAGCAGGCGTTCGATAAGGTTAACCATAGGAAGTTATTGATCAAAATAAAATCTATTTTAAAGAATCCCGTATTAGTCAGATGGATAGAGATGTTTTTATATGAACGGAGGCAATTCGTAGAAATTAAAGATAGCCACTCCGATATGAGTGATGTCAAATCGGGAGTCCCCCAGGGCACGGTCCTCGGACCGCTATTCTTTCTAATATTTATAAACGACATAGTTAAAAACCTTACCGTCCAGGCTAAATTATTCGCAGATGACTGCATACTGTATACAGAAATTAAGACGCCCATGAACCAACTTAACCTAAATACATATGAGGCGCGCATTGGTGAATGGTGCAATACATGGCAAATGTCGTTAAAGTTTGAAAAAACCGTTTGCATGACAGTTACTCACAAAACTAAACCCAGTGTGTTTGTATATGAGCTAGAAGGAAACCCGATTGAAAGGGTTAGCAAATACATATATCTGGGTGTGACCATTTCTCACGATCTACGCTGGGGTACGCACATAGATAATGTTGTTAAAAAAGCGAACGCCAAATTATGGTACTTAAGACGGTCCCTAAAACTGAGTTCCGTCAACACAAAACTTTTGGCATATAAAACGCTCGTCAGGCCGGTCATGGATTATGCATGCGAAATCTGGGACCCCCACACTAAGCAAGATGCCCTTAAATTAGAAAGAGTGCAGAGGCTCGCTTTGCGCTTTATATTTTCTAAATATCGTCGATTAGATTCGCCAACGACTTTGTATTCGAGAGCCAAACTTTCGCTACTAAAGACTACGCGTAAAGAGAAAAGGCTAAAGTTTCTTTACATGGTCCTTAATGATTATCTACAAATAGACAAGACAGCTTACTTAATTCCCGATGCGTCTAAAATTACACGTAAAAAACATAGTCGTGCCCTTCACCAGCCCTGCTGCTTCAAAGACTGTTTTAAGCATTCTTTTTTTCCCCTCACGATAAGCGAGTGGAACTCTCTCCCAGAACGAGCAGTATCCTGTCAATCGCTGGAATCTTTTTGTTCTTATCTTGCATTTGGTGACGTGGGCAGCAATCCTTGAAATGGCACGTTTATTTAGTTACTATTCCCTCTTTTTGTCGCTTCATGACTTCCAGCCAGCGTCATTCTTCCATTGTTGTAATGATTTTACATTTTTCCCCAGTGCCGAATGATTATTTTGTAATATATTTTTAGGACGGGTTTGCAACGAACGCAGTTGTCAAGTTTTTGTTGTTTGTTCCTGTTTCTTTTTTGTGTCCAGACCAAGTTTCTAATGTTCTTTTCATTTTTTTATTTTTTCCTTCTGTGTTTATCAAGTATTTTGTTCATGCCCACCTATCATAGTCCCATGTAAAAACTAATAGTATTTTGAAAAAAACAAAAACATGTTTGCCGCATTGTTTATACGCGGCGCGAAGTAGTTCTTACGAGATTTGCTTATCGAAGAAAAAAGCGATGCTTTTGGTGTTGGGAACCTGTACGTCTTGATAAGATAACATACGTCTAATCTAAAATTCACCTACATATATCTTAATTATTCGCATAAAGAGGGGAATTAGTAATGCTCCGCAAGAAGCGGGACCTGTTTTACTACGGTTCTTGAGGGGAAAACGGGTATAGTTTCTGCACACGCACATTTCCCACACACGGTGTTGGCGAACCCGGCTTGTTTGTAAACAGCGCGTTGGCCTATTGCTAGCTTTCTAATGCAAATTATTGTCGCAACCACTTTTGATTTACGTCGTGGAGGAAGCAGTGCAACCGTACCCATCTCGGCCTTCTCTGTCTGTTCAAAATCAAAAGTAATGGCTAATTAAAAAAGATAAAAAAGAAGCGGAAGGAAGCTTCATCATTTCATATTTTTGCATTTGTTAAAAAAGAAATAAAATATATAGCAGTCGCTTTTGTGTTTGCGGGCCAGCACTACTCCCCGCTAATTTTCTGGAAATGCAGTAAGCCAAAGTGCCTGCATTTTCTCTCTCGTTTATTTGTGTTGCCATAAGAGAAAAAGAAAGGTGCCGTGATTAGCAAAATGAATTAGAGCAGCCAGAGGTGTATGCCGGGTGTACAGGAGTAACAGCAGCAGCCCCCAGCTCCCCGTTCGATTGTTGACCCTGTGGTAAACCTCTAAGCCGACTGCAATGGGCTTGTCTCTGTCTCTTCGCAATCTCTGCCTCCTGTCTGGTTTCGACCGACTCATTACGCTGAGTACCAGCTTCCCACCCCTCTCCCTTTTTTTCAGCTCGTTGTTTCGACCTCTCACGCCGTTGTTATCCCGTCCCCCTTCCCCATCCGACAGCTGTTTAACCGCCAGCCGTCTATTGTTTTGTGGGTGGGAGTGCATTAGACGGCCATTTCGATGGCTCTCCTGTTTGCTGAGCGGGAAGTGGCGCCCCCTTTCCTGTGTGGGCATAAACGAGGGCTGCGCATGAGATACTAGAGTCGGTCGCAGGTCAGCAAAGAGACACGTGGTCCTGCGACGAAAAGGGCAAAGGTATCCGAATCCCGAGGTTACGTGGAGCGCTCTTCATCGTTCTGATTGGCTCGATTGGATTTCCAGGGATAACCATGGTACGCTTAGAGGCGAATGATGCAGAGTGCTGCTTGAGTGCTGTGTCGCGGCGGTATCATCGAGCCAACGGTGCGGAACGGTTTTGTGATTATGGGTGCAGTGTTATAAGTGCGTTCGCTTGTTTGGTGATTAACTTGCGGGGGGGGGGGGGAGGGAGAGGTCTCTCACTTGTAGTTATTAGTTTTTATTGCAATTCTTGCTTCGTCTTGCAGTTGTTCACCAATTAATTTCTTCTTTTGTTCTTTTCAAGTTTCTGCTGCGGGCAATGTTGTCTCGCTTGGCTGTCCGCGCTCGTTGTCGAAACCTGAAATGACGTTGGGCGATGTCCTTAGGCTCTTAATGATATGTACGCGTACATGAGAAACGTTAGACGTAAACGTGCACGTGTAATCGGGTGGACGTGTTATGAGCTCGTGAGTTAAGGGAATAAATCGTTATCAAATAATTAAAAAGGAAAAAAAAAGAATACGCAATGACCTATACAAAAGTTTGTAGGGAACGCTTCAGAGGTTCGAGCATATTTTGTCTTTGTAAAACTCGTGCAGTTATTGTCTTAATCAGCGTCTCTGCATGGCGGCTGGAAATAAACCATTTGCTTAATAATTCTCCTGTTCCTGTTTCCAGAAATGCTCGGCTGCCATGTAGATTTTTTATTGAAGCTGTGTGATCCTTGTCAATTAGGGACTTGTTGTGACTTGACGAATAAGTAAAATATTAAACCTCCGCAGCTCAGTCATTTGTGTGGTTTGATGAAATGTCATATAGTATAAAAAGAAAGTAAACAAAGTTTGACCAATCGGTTTGACTACCTCGGTTTCGCTCGAGCGTTCTTTGCATTACGTGCCGCATAGCTATTGACACTCTCGACCTCTTTGTTCGCGAGAGTACATTTGAAAAAGAGAGCGGTGCTGATCGGTTGGTGGCTGTCACTTGCAAGCTCTGGAAAAGCATTATATTGAAACGTTTTCTTTTAACGCCCCTCATCGAAATGTTTCGACAAGTGAACAGTTTACGGGCGCTGGCGGGAATTGGTGATGCAGTGATGTCTTCTGGATGCGGTGGTCGCATTGGCTGAAAAGGGGAACGCTACGAAGAGCTCAATAATGTCCGAGAAGCAACGTGACTTTTGCGGAAAATCGAAAACAAAGGTTACAAAAAAAACACTTAGCACAGAAAACGTAGAGTGTGTAGGCCAAGTAGCCCGGTATGGTTTAGACCGACGCGAATTAAACGTCCCCAATAAATCTGTGAGCTTTCATGGCGTGAACGTTCTTCTTTGAACCAGGAAAAAAATACCCCTCGCTATAATATTTGTTTTTTGTACGGATCGAGTGTAGGTTTGGTTGCTTATGCTACTCATTTTTTTTTCTTTACAAAGAGAGTCACAATAATAGAGGATGGTCAAAGATTTCGCTTGCTCCCGAGCTTCGGTACATGCTCAGCACAATATATTTTCACAAGACACACCCTGTCAAAAAAGCGACAGATCACGTGGCGACAGTACGTCAAATGATAAGAGATGTAGCGCCCTCTTCAGCTTTTTTAGGCGGGCTTTCATCGTACTTCGGAGAAACAGAGGTGTGTAGGAAGTTTTCCAATGCTCAGAGAAGCGGAATCGGCAGAGGAAAAGAAATACACTTCCGATTTTGATATTCAGAAGCTACTCTCAGCTGCCTTACTCCCTATCCTTCCGACGTGGGCCATCTTTCGTCGATTTACATCACCGAGAATTTGTTTACTTCTGTCCGTCAATCTAAGACGTGAGTCTAGATTTTTTTTTGTTCTCGTCTTGTTGCTTCGATTGGAATGCAAGAAATGGAGGGCGGAATCGCCGTCGCGTAAGGGAGTCGCACGATCGCAGATGCACTGGCAGACGAATGCACACGTGCGAGAGGTCACGGCGACACGGTTTTCAGGGTCTAACGCCCGAACGTGGGGACTCACATATTTATGTCGGTACTCACCTGCACGCGCGCATGCCCGCTCGGAGAGTTCTACGAACTCTAAAATGCATTCGGGGCGACGCTGCGTTCTCTTCTGTCGCGACAGAGTTCAGGGAAGGAAGCGGACGCAACGCGGGCTTCGGGAATTCTCCCGGGAACAAAGAGGAAATGAGAAGGAGAGAGAAAAAAGAGGAGAGGTGCACTTTCATTTCCCATAAGCAAGAGCCATGAATATTGTAACATTGGGGCATATAAAGGCGGCATGCGTATTTTTTTTGTTTTTGCTTTTAATCTATTTTTACCTAAAAACAAACAAAAAAGTGGCGGTTTCATTTTTTTTTAATACCCGACAGCTGCATGCGTTGGCTCGAGAGTAAAGGGTGTTAATATTAGATCCGCATAGTGGGTCCGCGGAGGATTAAAAAGAGATCAGAACAAAGAAGGAAATAAGAGAGAAAGCAAGAGAAATGCAGAGTGTAAGGCAGAGCTAATTATACGAACGCCATATTCCGGTACTGGATGCGCATTAAGTGGTAAGCGCATGCCAAGTATAGGCTATACATATAACGTGTACAAAAGCAAAGCAAATACAAGTGAAGAACGCGCTAGAAGCGGGCCCCCACCTTCACCGCCGCCAGCCAATATTCCTTCCAAATAATCAAATAGGCCGCTGAGCAAGGCGCACATCCGTGCTGACGTCCGCATATCACCTCTTGGCTACTGCCTTTATTTGCTGACCGCCGGAGCGATTAGAGACATTGTGACTGGTACGTGGTAGTGGTTATTCGACGCATCCTTAGCTTATATCTGACTGCAGGCAGAGAGAACGTAAGGCGAAAAGACGGAGCGACGACTGAGACATATAATATCGACCGCACCCCGGGGACGGGAATTTGAAACAAATTTCAAGTATGACCATGCAGACGAGAGTCCAACCCAGAGGTGAAGACGAACATGTGCAAAGTAAATGCAACACGAAAAGTTTAAATATGGGCTCCCCTACAAGAACGTTATTTCGGCTTAAGGCAACTCTCGCACAGGAGGGATAACATCCAAAGATACGAGTTCGGGCTTTTAGCTTTCACCGCGATACATCTTAAGGTGAAACGGAATATAGTCGATGCGAGTTGGCAGCAGACATTGAACTCGGCCGCTTCGAAGAGGCGGCGTCATCAAAAATGCATCGTACGTCGCGACAAAAACCCAAGCAGAACTTTGCAGGCATCGCTCGTTTCCAAGATGCATTTGTCTCTCGACTAAGTACTTAGTTTTTTGTTTTTTTTTACCTTTTAACTTATAATATACGTTTTTATTATTATTCTTTTTTGAGTTGAAGTGGGCTAGAGATGTTCAACTCCAAGCTGAAAACTGCATTTTTTTTAAGACACGAGAAAGGAATTGCGTTGCTTAGAAAAAAAAAGAAGGAGCACGAGGATTTCGGAAAGAAAATCGGCGGAGCTTGTTCTTAAAGAGAAGTTGTAAGAATAACAAAAATAGCACAATGTTAGCGAAACCAAAAAGGAAGACTGAAGCGAGTAGGAAAGGCCTCAGGATCAGTTTAATGTCGTGAGGGAAAAAAGCTCCTTGCAGGCATTTGGAGGACGTTTTTACTATCTTATGCTCTTTTGCAGTGTTTCTTTTTATACAAGAGCCGTGGAAAGAGGTGAAGCAGAGAATATCGGGACGACATTAGTCAGTGTCGGATTTTTCATGGCCCAGTCTTGGTATCTCGCACCTACGGAACGCTGGCGGAAGTCAGCCTTGATATCGTGTCATTGTATTCTATCTGGCTTCGTCTTTTCTATATTCTGCTTTTTTTATCGTTTTACGTAAAGTTTTGAGTATTTCCGTTTGCGCTTCAATGATCCGCGTCGATTCTGAATTCTCTTTTCCTTTGCGTTAAGTGCGCGTACGTATCTTTGAGTGCGCGCTTAAGTGCGTGGGTGTGCGCTCGCTCCAGTTTGAGGCTTAGTAAATTTAACGCTCCAGAAAACTCCCGATCTCAATTTGCGAGTGTAGCATCGCAGCTCAGAGGCACTTCAATTGAAGTGTAGCGGGCGATCGTTGAAGCTTTCGTTTAAGTTGGTAGATTTCGCGGGAAGCACCCCAGCGCTCGAATCCTGGCTGAAGAAAGTGGATTTTCTTTTGTCGGCGCAGTTTCTATTTGGTTTCGTCTGCAACGGTGCGGATCAATATCGCTCGACTTAATTAATGAAACCGAAGCTCTATTTTAATAAGGGCCTGATTACACCGCCGCGAACGGCGATCTAGTTACCGTCAAGAAGTGCTTCCTCTTTGGGGAAAGCGTATTTTTATCCTGCCGTCTTATGTATATAGTCGTCGAAAAACTCTTTTAAATTTTTTTATTTATGTAATCTTCTGAACAAAATGAATGAATCCATCTAGAAATAGCTTCGTAGGGGCAGCTTTTAAAGAAAGTACCGATATAAAGTACTGTTATATATCTTTTTCCAATGTTCTTTATAAGTTATATTAGGAAAAGGCCCACGGACGCCAATTTCTCCACATAAAAACGATCTACAAATGCCAGAGGATTAACGTTTCCGCAAAGCTTACGTAAAGTCAAGTCAGTGTCATTTCGTAAATAGTACTGTTTTATTCGCAGGCATTCTATATTTATTCATTCATTCAGTTATTCGATCCTCATTATGTATTCATTCAATCATTCATTCGCTTGTTTTGTTTGTTTCATTTTTGTACTTTTAAATAGCTAAATACAAAATGCAACACGCAAATCTCATGAGTAAGATTTACGCGTTGCATCATGGGACGTTACCCATAATTCAACGCGCGAGACCCTCGTGACGTCATTATGAGTATAAGCGTCCCATAATGCAACACGCGGGTCACGAGTGAGACCCGAGCTTTGCATTATGGGGCGTTTCCCATATGGGACGTTTCCCATAATGCACCACGCGGTTATGCCGACGACGCCGACTGCGACGCCGCTCAAGCCGGAAACGTGCGCCTAAGAGCTGTGCTCTAAAACTAGAAAAAGGTACGTCATCAGCGGAGTCAGATGACCCTTGCTCGCCACTAAGCTGGCTCGGGGATGTCGTCAATGATGTCAGGACGCTCTGGACAAATAACAGGCGCCAGAGAGGATCGCCACATGCCCTGCGGCAATCCCTGCACGTATTTTGTTTTGTAAAATAAATCCGGTTCACGTTTACTTCTGCCCAAAATAAATGTGAGAACTGAATTCACGGGATGAAAAATTATAGGAGTCCGCTCCCAACTCGGATTTCTTGAAAAGTGTTTCAGCTTCCTTTCAAGTCCTTATAGAACGACAGTTGTTTCTTCAGCTATACTAGTTCTCTAGTTTTAGTCCGAGCAGCCACCTTAGATTGGGCGTACTGGAGAGGTTCAGGACCACGAGCGCGTTTAAGTTTGGGGCGTATTTAAAAGAGTGTGCAGCGCGGTTAGCCTCGCCGGTCGTTTCGACAGCCTTCATTTCACCACAACCGCGTGCTGCTTTCCTCGGCATCTCACCCCACTTTGTGTCGTCTTGAAATGCAAAATTGCACCGCCGAAGCCTAGACTTTTAAATGTAGCAATATTGCACACCTTGATGCTAGCTTTATCGACAAAAAATGATCGTTTTGGTCGCTGTGAACAAGCAAGTTACCCTCATGGACCCTTGTAAACACTCGAAAGCTACCCGACTCCGGTCGCAAACTCGGCGCCTGTCGACGGATGAGTTTGGTGGTCAGCTCATGACGTCATCACCGAGACGCTTGGCCGCGCATGCGTGAAGAGGACTCGGGTCGCGGCTCCGTGCGCCAAAATGGAAACCTATACGCGGATTCGTGTCTGGGGCTCGGCAATCGATGGGCCCGAATTGGGGTCACTGACTGGGAGTCCGGGTCATTTTCGGTGGCCGCCAGAACACCAACATTATTTATTTATTTTTTTTGTTTCGCGGTGAGACGTGAGGCGCATTTTAGTAGAAGTACTGGTAGCAGAAATTCGAATTTAGCCGTCTTCTTTTATTTTCCTCGCGTCTTCGTCGCTTGACGGCTTTGTCAACTCATCGGCGCTTCCGATCGGGTCCTAGCAACCGATTCTGGATGTCGGTAGACTGAAATTTCGTTCATCGGAATGACAGATTGCATTGCAAGGCAAACCTCAGCCTGAGAAATATCCTGGCGAGATGAAGAAAGACGATAATGAAACGACAGACAAATTTCGTCTTGGCTCTAGTTCAAATCATTATATAAAAGAGAAGGATATATTAATCCCCCCAAAATAGAACACGCGTTACACTCATCACTTTAAAAAGAAAAGAAAAACGCTACGTATCAATGGGAAAAAGGGTGGACGAGAGTTGCCGCAGATGTGCAAGTATAAGCAAGTGTTAACAGCCCTTCCGGTCCAACTCTGTTGGTGCGAAATTCCGACTAACTTCACGAATGACAAATGATGAGGCGACGAATAACTGGAGAAAGTAAACGTTTAATGTGGGTAAACTTGTGCCTAAGCAGTGTAAGAATGGATGGCGAATGACAGGCCTCGATGACGGCGTAACGGCAGGATCGACGGAAGGCGAAAGAATGTTTGCGTGCAGCGCGGGGCGGCTTCTTTTGAACCCTTTCAGGGTGTCTAGAAAATTCTACCAAGAATGTTCGGGAATTGAACTTCCTAAACACAGAAATCATCATCATCCTCACATCTTCGAGAACATTCCACGTTATCATAAAGAAATATAAAACGGTGTGCATGGGTAGGCATCGAACCCCGGCCATCTGCGTGGAAGTC
>JAZHYW010003833.1:0-31439 GCA_037355805.1 Ixodes ricinus | reverse complement strand
CCTCGTTTTCACCTCTCCGCTTGTCACGCTCCTTTGTCACACGGCAATGCACAGATCCGTAGATGCATCCAATTTGTGCAGGGATCATCCACCATTAAACAGCAAGAGTTCTTCATGGTATGAGTTGCTCACTCTCTGAAATCTAGGCTCTCTACACAATAGATGGATGGAAACTGCTGAGCCCTTTCAATCGAGCAGCGGCTTGCGTCACACTAGCCAAACTCTAGAGGTGACAACGCCACCAGCGGAAAAAATGCGAAGCAGAGGAGTGGGGAGCCAGTGCGTATTCGGGTGCGGAGCGAAAAATGGTGCAACCTGGTGGTGAATATGTGAAACACAGAAACGGAGGTTTCAAATGCGCATCACAGACCCCATAAGCGATGAGCGTCAGCAACATGGCGCTGTGATCCAAACAAACCGTTGCTGGGGCCGTTGTTATGGGCTGTGTTGCCGAATCGTCGGAAATTTCTCACAAGCCTAATTCCAAGGGACAACAAGAAACTAAACTGGAATGCATGTAAAATAAAAAAATATATTAAAAAAATACAACTAATATTTTACATGCGTCCACATTAAGTTTATCTTTACCCCTTGGCGATAGGCTTACCGCACAAGATTGGAAATTCCTCAGAATTCGACAACACTGGTTATTGACAAATGCATGGAAGACAAATGCATGGAAGTAAAGCTTTTTTGTAAGCATTGTGTCTGTTCCATATAAAATCATGAAGACTTCTTTCTATTCTTTCAATGTCTTCCTTCCACTTGACGAAAAAAGCGACTTCCGGTGCATATCACTCCAAAGCAAAAAAATTGTGCTCTCGAGATGGTATGGGAAGAGTGAAAAGTGCGCGGTATGGCGCATTTTCGGTTCGCCGACAAGGTTTCGGTGCTGAAAGAGGAGAAACAGACAAAATGCCGGGAGAAGCTGCGACGGCTGCGCACGAGTCTGCAGTTTGCTCGCTTTTGTTAAAGAAAAGTGCTCAGGTAAAACGAATAACGCCTTTGAATTTTGTTTCCAGCTCAGGTTCTTTTCGGAAATGCCTTGGAGCGTATTTTGTTTGTTTTAGTAGACAATAAACCACATAAACATTCATTTGACGCTGTGTTTTGCTCGCCGTAGCACGGAAACTCTGTGATTGTCGATGATAGTCCTGTCTGCGCAGAATATAATCCCGATTCATATTTTGCTTGGATAGCTAAATCGGGATGTATACGAGTATTAAATGTTGGCTGACGCTCACTTCGGCCGACAAAACCTTGATCGCCAAGCACGGCTGACTTCCCATCTGCATACAAATACATTTTATAGGTAAGTTTGCAAAGAAATGCAGAACAAACGTATGGTTGTATAAAAGTATCGTAACCGACAGCATAGATTCACCGAGCTCCATATTATGTGTGTGTTGACGACGTTTTTGTCAGTTTTTATAACAGTAGCAGCCTTTGCAATGCCCTGGGAAGGGTCTATCAGTCTGGATCGCTGAACAGCAGTGCTGATGTCTACAGTCACTCGCTTTTTCTCCAATGACTTTGTCAAGACTTTTTCAATAGCAGTGTCAAATAAATGCGATCGGGCTCGGCGTCGTCTGCTTCTAGGTTATTTTCGGAGACCGTCTGCAATAGAGGAGGACCTGGAAAGTGCGCAATAGCAGCTGCAAAAGCCGAGCTTCTTTTGCCATTCAGTAGGCACTCCGAGATCTCCAACTTGAGTTACTCTGTTTGGAGCTGAGGCAGGCCCGTAGCCAAGGGAGGGGGAGAGCTCCAGGATGCTTCGCGGATGACAAGCGAAATACTACTTTTTCTATCTTACTTTTTACAAACACGTCAGTTCGAGCTATGTATGTACACATCATGGCCCACCGGTTTACGTCCATAGCCTCCACATTCGACAGAGATGTAATTTTCACGTGCAAATCTGGACTGGGAGACCTGTGCAAGACGGTAAACAGGAGGGGACTCGACCTCGCTGTACAATTAGAAACATGCTAACAGGCTCACCACATGCAAGACTGAGCAGAAATGACCAGGCCCATGTCCTGAGGGTGCTTAATACATCGGCCAAACGGGTCGCTGCGTAAACAACCAGCTCCAGCAGCATCACAAAGAAGTAGAGGACGCTGCACCCAACAACCAGCCCCCGATGGACACGCAGACGGGAATGTCGCGGCTGCACTCACGGCGATGTTGGTAAATCTTTGTGAACACATTAAGAGGTAGAAGCCTTTCGAAATGTGACGAGCTTAGCAAATCATAGGCTCATCGTCTTTTTTCCTTAGAAAGATCGTGGGGCCCTGGGGGCTCGATGCCATTTCACCCCTTTTCTTCCAATGCTTGGAAGCCGTGGCCTCAGGAAGTGGAGCCCCCTTGAAAAAAATTTCTGGCTACGGGCCTGAGCTGGCTACTGAACACACCCATTCTGCATGTGTTCGTTGTCTGCAGCAGGCATCTCAAGACGTCCATAGGACCGGAAGTTGCCGTCACAAATATTTCGAAGCAGCCGATTCTTGGCAAACTTCTGTCGTAACTCCAGGTTTCTATATCTATTCTTTTTAGATGTTTAAATTCCACGTCCGATTTTGAACGATGGTTCTTTCGGAACGAAAGCCAGTCCCATGTATTCGCCCATAGCAACGCCCATAGCAACGGTTTGTTTAGAGCAGCTGACGTATCACTCACGGGGTAAATTGCACCATTGGAGTTGTAAATAAAATACCTCGTTCTCCGGCGACGGCGACGCTCGCCGACACGCCTCCGTGACCGCGTCCAGTCTCGTCGAGTCGCGTCCCGCTAGCGAGAGCCTCGCCCCGAGCTTCGCGAACAGAAGCGCCGTGCTCCAGCCAATGCCGGACGAAGCGCCTGCACAGCGCCGCAGGGGCTCCAAGAAAACCGCAGACGACGTAGGGCGAATGCTTACCCGTGATGATGGCAACTTTTCCGGCAAGGTTCACGATGCCCTCAGCTGCCATCGCTGCTCCCTCCTGTGCAAAGCAACCGGTCTCGACAAGAAAGGTCCTTCACGAGGGTTTCATAAACACAAGCTGGCACTTGACGCTTATAAAGACAGTGCTTCCGGAACGAAGTTAAACTCAGTTTGGGGGGGGGGGGAGGGCGAGGGCTTGGAAGAGATAACCGTCGCGGATCATGCATTTAATTGTCGAGTTTGCGTTTTATCTGACATGTCTAGACA
Organism: Ixodes ricinus; assembly: GCA_037355805.1. NCBI lineage: Eukaryota > Metazoa > Arthropoda > Arachnida > Ixodida > Ixodidae > Ixodes > Ixodes ricinus. The sequence goes on along the minus strand of JAZHYW010003833.1, from coordinate 28,249 downwards.
CGGTTGCCATAAAAACGGCAAAACACTCAAGAGGACAGGACAAAGGGACACCGCACTCAGATTTGCAAAGTTTGTCCACCCACAAATGCTCCCAAAATACCCACGTTATCTCAAAAAGCCAATGTCGCAGCTCCGCGCACTCGCGCTACTTCGTGGGTTCGGCGATTCTTGCCGTTTGCTTAGGCGTTTGCTGTGCCAGTTGGGCTCAAAAATTGGCGGGCTGGCTGTGCAGGCGAGCACCTAACCGGATGAGTGAGTTCGTGCAGCTGGTGTATGGTGCCTGGACGCGTCTCCGACCTGGTGTGTTTAGCCATACATCAAAGTGGTCCCGAAGTGGCAACAAATGACGTCACAGAAGCCGGAGTGTCACGTTGTTGCCTGTCGCGATCCTGGCGGTTGGCTGTAGAAATGCTGGCGAAAAGCACGAGCGAACGCAGGTGTCGCTGTCGTCACGGCGTCCAGGCGTCCCAGCTTCCGGCTGCTGCTAGCTTCCGTGGACTGTCACAGTAAAGACTCAAGAGCGACCTGCAGCAGAACAGGCGTCTGCCACATATACTACAACTGTTGAGACGCCGCCAGGATCGCGACCGGCGACAACATGACACTGCTATGACGTCATCAGGCGGAAATCGAGGGACCACTTTTTGGGCGCGGTAAACACACGCTGGTGCAATCCTGGGCTGTGTTCCAAAATTTACTCGATCCGACTCCGGAGTAAAGGTTTCGTACCTTGGCGTTTCAAAACTTACTCGCGCTTACTCGATGACGTCAGAACTCGCGTTCCAGAAGCGGGTTGTTTACTCCGGAGTAATTACTCACGCTACCCTCCTCGATCGGGGGGTAACGCCGGATCAAATCGAGTAAATACGTCACGTGATCTGTTCGTCGTCTGCTTCCTGCGCCGACAGCCGTCAAAGCTCGTTTGCTCCGTTGGCTTTGGTGGCAGACGTTCGAAATAACAAAGAATGAGGTGCAGCCATTTATGTGTGGTTATTGCGATTTGCTGTTTTCAACGCAGGAATTGATTGCACCGCATCCAGACCGTGTACCTTCCCTCAGGAAGGTATACTTGTTGTTATTATCAGAGTGCGAGCGTAAACAGGAGCTTCTCCGCATCCTCGTCCTCGGCGTTGGAGGGAACTCCGTATTCTTACGTTAAAGGATGAAAATGTTCGAACGCAGTAGATAATGTGGAAGTTTTTGGGTTTTTTTTTCTCCCCAGAGTGTGTGTAATGAGAGGATAACGCTTGTAAAGCAGTGAAGGCATCGAAGATTTTATGTATACGATCAGTCAACAACCCCACCACATCTCCCTCCCTAATAAATTGTCTATAGCGGTTTCGAAGTGCTCTCTGTGATTTTATAATCATATTCGCGTCAAAGCGAACGTAAGTTACATATCACTGTTGAGAAAGCCCCATGCGCTCTACCGCTACACCGTGTGGAAGCAATATCCGCAAAACGTAATCGGTGCTAATTACGATGAGTTGAGGCTGTTTATGGCACCTGGACTAGACTTACAGCGATCGCGCAGATTAATCAAAACAAAAATGTTGATGTCTAACTGAAAGGAATAAGTAATTTTTATCTCAATATACAGCCCAAAAGGAAGGTGAGCAAAAGGAGCTGGTGGAGCCATCTCAGAAAACACCGCGTCGTCACTGTCAAAGAAAAACTTCGAAGCGGTTAACATTATCGTCTCTTCGATGTGGTTTCTCCATGATCAAAAGAGATCGTCTGCTATTTTCCGCCATCGCTGCTATGTTTTCTTTTTGCCGTAGCCCAAGACGAAGCCAATCCGCGTAGTATCCAGGTGATTATCCCGGCCGTTCCAAAATCGAGTCGCGGATCGTTTACTCGCGATGTCACGTGGTATTACCCGCTGACGTAGGAGACAGGTTACTCGGGTAAGATTCAGAACACAGCCTTGGTGTAGGCCGTCCCCGCTTGCGTCGCTGCAGCCGACGCTGCAGCGCGAGCTCGAGTAAGCGCAGAAGCGCGGTGCGGCCTGAGTGCAGCTGAAGTGCGGCCACCAGACGGCCATCTTGCATGTGGCGAAATCTAGTTTTCGCTAGTGTTGCAGAGGTTGGTGGCAGCGTGCCGAAGAAACGTTTTCTACTCATTCGTCGTCATTCGCCGAATAAGTTTCTTAAAACCCTGTGTAAGCTGTGACACTTGCCATTGAGAACACGCAGAAATGTTTACAAAAATGCTGTGCGCAGGAAAAAGGCACAACTCGTCGAGAGCAAGTTTAACTGGTCTCGCGGCGTAATCAAAGCTTCCGTGGCACGCTAAAATGCTGCGTCTCTGCGCCTTCGCACGCTTGGATACCGATCAAAAATCGACACCGTGTGGATGTGTTTTGCGAGTGCAACGTGCGTGAAGCCGTATGTTGCCTCTAGAGCAGCGTTTTGCTTTACTCTGACGACTGTATACTTGTAACTTGAGGCACTTGCGGTCCAGAAACGAGCATGATCCAGTGTCCAGTGGCGACGGAACAGGGAAAGGCACGTCTCTTTTTCGGTGTGAGACGGTTTACAGGATACCGCGCACAACAGCTCCCCATCCCTGATCAGTGATGTCGCTCGCCTAATTGTGAATGGTCAACAGATCGCACACGACCATATGAGCCACGAAAAAGATTTTCAATCTTTCCGTCTCGAACTTTGCCTTGAAAACCCTGCTTAAAATTCCCATTAGATCCGGTTGGAATTCTAACTGGTTTTAATTGAAACCAATTGGTTTTAGTGGGTCCCAATTGGGCGCGTTCAGTAGCGGGACAAGGTGCTCGCCTAGGGACAAGTGCATGAACGCTTTCTTGGATTTGTTCCGATTGAATCGCATACAGGGTTGTATATTTTCGATACCGTGATGTCTCTCTTGACAACCAACGGCATCTCGATTGACGACTGCAGGGGCCAGGCGTATGACAACGCGAGTAATATGTCGGGGAAGTACAAAGGACTGCAAGCGCAAGTTAAACACCTCAACAAGTTGGCCGTTTACGTCCCGTGCGCAGGCCATTCACTAAACTTAGTTGGCGCGTGTAGCGTCGACAGTTGCCTTGAGGCCGTCAAATGTTTTAGTGTAACTCAGAAACTGTACGCGTTCTTTGTTGCCTCCCCTAAGCGGTGGAAATATCTTTTAGACAGCATGAGTGAAACTGGTGAACACCTTGTTCTAAAAAGCCTCTCTGAAACCAGGTGGTCAAGACATGCCGAATCATGTAAGGCCATTCGTAAAAATTTCAAGGCGGTTCAGTGTTGCCTTGAATCTATCTCAAAGAACGGAGAAGAAAACGGTGACACCCGGAATGAAGCGCGCTCTCTTTTTAAGAAAATGACAAAGCTCGAGACCGCGTTTATGACCATTTTCTGGAGTGAAATCTTGGAGCGTTTTGACAAAACCAGTGCAGCACTCCAGAAGCCTGGCTTAGATATTTCGACTGCTGTCGATCTTCTGAGCTCTCTGGAAGGGTTTGTTAATTCGTTGCGACCTCTCTTTGATACCTTTGAGGCGAGAGCACGCATGTTGAGTACCATTCAGTGTTATCAGGATGAGGGCAAACGTATCGTTTCGAGAAGGTACCCGGACGGAAAAAGCGATTGTGCGCTACAAGGTAGGGAAAAGTTTCTTATATAGAGACCTACAATGTCGTACTTGACAGTCTGGGCTCTGCTTTGCGGGTGCGAAAGGTTGCCTACGCCGAACTCTGCGAGAAGTTCGGGTTCTTAAAATTGCTGAAACTAGAATAGTTGGGAGCGAGATGTCTCTGGCACAGCAGGCCGAGAAGTTGGTGAAAACCTACAAAAATGATTTAGAGCCAGCATTTTCAGCCGAGGTAATTCAGTTTTCAAACTTTCTGCAAAGTTCTGCATGCCAGGACACGAGTGCCCTAGGATTAATGCAATTGCTGCACGAAAGAAAACTTATTCATGTGTTTCCAAACCTTTCGATTGCATTGCGAATATACCTAAGCATACCCGTGGCAAATTGTGAAAGCGAGCGATCGTTTTCTAAGTTGTCACTGATAAAGAATCGCCTTCGTTCTAACATTCTGGATGGGAAGCTGAACTCGCTCGCTATCATGTCAATTGAGAGTGACCTTCTCCACGATTTATCTTTTGAACAAACTATATCAGATTTTGCCAAAGCGAAGGCGCGAAAGATGCCATTTTAGAGGAAGGAATTAGTAGTGCTATATACTTATATGTTCGCGCCATCTGTCCTAACTTCCACGTTGTCGAGAAAGCGCTTAGCTGCCAATAAGAAAAGTCGAAGTTGGCTCTTTGTCTCGTGTTTGTTATTCTTACGATATCCTTTCAGGTTAAGAATGTAAACCTCAGCATTGTCTCATTTGCTTTTTTGCTAATTTAAACGTGCTGATGATTAGCTTTTTTTTTGTCCAACTCATTACAAAGGGTGCCCGTGAGAAGCATATAGCGTTTGTTTGGTGTCGTATTTGTCAATTATTTCCAATGCCTGCATTTTGTGTACATTGTTTTGTAACTTAGTGTTGGTAATTTCCATTTGTACTGTAGCGTCCACTTTATCGTTCGTGTTGCCTTATATATTGTATAGTATTGATTATATGTATTCATTGTGTATTCGTTGTGTAACATATGTACACATTCTTGCTCTGCTGCTCTGTGATGTTTGTGTTAGATTTTAATAAACAATTTTTTCGAATACAGTCTTGTCTATCTTACGGGATTAGAGGTCTAAACATTTCCGGAAAACAAAATACATATAAAATGGACGTTCGAAGTAAATGTAGCCGTTGGTGCCTACAAGCAAACGTTTGATGCGTTTCTCGCTTTCCTTAGAATCATGATATACTTGGGGGAGGGGGGGGGGGGGGGGTCAAAGTGCTTACTAGCCCAGGGCCCCTTTCTGTTCAAGGGGGCTCCCGTACTTGCCGTAGGGCAAATACGGGAGCTATCGTCGATCGATCCCGCGGAGCTATCGTCGATCCTTTCAGTTACCTTAATGAAACTTTTCTTTTCTTAAATTTCTCTTTATTTTAAAAGTTTTAGGCAAATTAAAATTACAAAAAACAAGCAAAAAATAACCTCCTTCATGACGTCCTTGGTCGCTTGAGTTGCCGTGAACTAGAGGAGGGGTAGTGAGCTTAGCGAGCGCTCACGGCTGCCGCACTCCGATCGACGGCTCGAGAGGGCGCCATTAAAGCATGTTCTGGATAGGATGAAGCGGGCAATTAGGGCGGCTCGCATTGCATTTGCTGCGTGATTAAACACTAATTCGGCATGACACTTAATTTTCATTGGCCACAAACGACATGCAAACACGGCGTAAAGATCAGTTCAGAACGGGAGCCACTTCGCGCTGCCATATAGCGCCAAACGTCCAAACCGCAAGCCAAACCTGCTCACGAAGGCCTTCGGAACGCTAGAAAACCGGTCGGATCCTCGAGCCCGTATACGACCGCAGCGCCGCCACGTACTTCCTGGACCTTTCTACGCTCGCCGCTCGTCGGTGACTGATCCCACTACTCCTTTCTAGTATGCAACGCCTTTTCCACCGCTTGGTGGCGGGTATGTAGACGGGTCATTTCTTGTTTCCGTACTTTCTAAACTGCATTTGTTTCTTTTCTGATCTAAAATACTGAACCAAAACTACTTTTATAAATAATTGAAACGGTTCGCGCCACTTATATTTGTATTATGACTAAAAGAAGCTTTTAGCGGCTCTGACCAGTAGCGAGCCCAGAAGCAAAGACGTCACATTTCGCGCGCTTTCGGCATTGCGGGTCCCCCCTAGCTGGAGGAGGTTTCCGCGTCGTCCGGTTAAAATAGACGCACTGAAATTTAGTTACTCTCTCCGTGCCCGCTGGCTTGCCCGAAACCCAAGAGATGTGGAAACCGCAAAAAAGGTAGACTCAATCTTTAAGGAACGTATCTCCAAGTCAGTAGCATTGGTTCAGACAGTAATTATTCGATATAGTCGCTAAAACGGCCTCCCCTCAAGCTCTTTGAAGTGGGTGAAAAGCTCGCTTATGCCCTTTCTTACTCTTCAAAAATATGGGTGTTTTATAAAACTCCCTATTCACGATTGTGCAGGCTTATTACTCAAAAAAGGGGTGCTGAAAGGGTGTAAGTGTAAGTGTAAGTCTCTGGAACACAAATATTAAAAACAAGTTTACCGGTAGTAGTAGTCTGGAACGAGGTTCAAAAGGCAACCGGTGAAACTAGAAAACAAAAACAAGAAAAAACAACAGTTTGGCTACGGTGATGGTAACCACAATAATCTGAAATCGGGTTTGTTTAGTTTTTTTAAGGGTTACAATATTCAAGGTATCAGTAACCGGTTCAGCGTTTTCCAAAAAGTCGGCTTACTTTGGGTTCAGACAAACGAAGGAAAAGGCAGTTAAAAAGCTGTCCCTCTGACGCATAGAAAGATGAATTTGAATTGGCGCACCGAACAGACGAATTCGACCCAGACTTGAAATGCTCATATTGCGTTGTTTTTTTTTCTTCGGGGAAAGTTTTGGGTGTTTGTGAGAAAAGAGAACCCCCGCGTAGAAATCAGAACCTCCGTAAGAATCCGAACTAGCGGGTGTGATAAAACACGAGTGGCTTGAGAACATGAAGCTACCTGGGTATCGCAGGATAGAGGAGAAATACGAAATGTTGCTGGGTCGGCGTCCGCCTAAGCCTAATATCGTCAAAATTAAGAAATGACATTGTGGGCGCCTGTAACCTCTATTTCCGCGAAAAACAAAACAAAAACAAACACATTATTAGCAGGAAAGACGACATTGTTTTCTTTCGTGCTGATAAGCGATTTTAACTCATATAATTGTTACATGCGTCCACAATGTGATTCCTTTCGTTTCGACGGTTTTAAGCTTAGGCAGACGTCGACTCGTAGAAAAAAGTTAATCGTATCATCTTTCTGCGTGAGTGCGTGAGGGGCGTGAGGGCCATGGCCCATGAGTGCGTGAGGGCGTGAGGGGCGTGAGGTTTAGTGAGGGTGAGTGAAGGGCTGAAGGTGAGTGTGACTGTGAGGATGAGGGTGAGTGAGGTGCTGAAGGTGAGTGTAGCTGTGAGGGTGAGGGTGAGTGAGGGGCTTAGGTCAGTGTGGCTGTGAGGGTGAGGTGAGTGAGGGCGACTTAAAATGCCGACCTCTGGTTGCGGATGCCAAAACGCCAATCTCTTACTAACTGACTGAAAAAAAAGGTGGATAGGTCTTAAGGCATTTAGCATTGAGGTCTATCCACTATCCTTTCGATCAAAGCCAATCAGAGCTCGGCGTGGTTCTGACGTCACCGGAAATCCTGTGCAATAAGCAGACGACTTGCTGTCCGCACAGCCCCACCGAAAGCCGTGGACAACTCTCTTTTGCGAGCCCCGATGTGCTAGACCTGTCTCACTGCAGGCCGCCGCGGACCCGTTCTCGCCGGAGTGCAAGATCCCGCTGCCGGTACCCTCCTACTCGGCGTACGACTGCTGGCTGGAGCCGGGCTTCATCCGCTAAAAGGAGCTGTGCAACGAATTTAACGTTGAAAGCATTTGCGTCTTCTACTTTTGACATTGTTTATTTTGTCACAAAGGACATAAAACACATCTCCTTCCTTCAATATGTTGCGATTCCGCCGCGTAATCGCGAGGCAAAACTTAGAATATTTCCCGACCTGCACCCGCGAGCAGCGGCCATGAAAACCACACGGCATGACGTCAATGGGGAGTCTTGCAAAAAGATTACAAGTTGTGCAAATACCTGGTCGATAAAAGGTAATTTCATTGTAAATCTTGTCGTTCCAACATAAATATAAATGCGTCAAAAACCCAAAAACTTAGTATCATCGACAAAACTTCAATTATACGGAGGTTTTAGTGGCGCCATCTATCCGAGGTTAACAAAACCGTCAGCCCTCTCTGCTACCATGAACAGCCGCCAGAATCCGGAGGGGATGGCCGGACCCGGACGAGACTATCCTCCTTCGCCACGTTGATCGCGCTGCGCAAGCACGTGGTCGCCAGCGAGTGAGTTCTCGCTGCTCACTGATGGCTCGAGAGAGAGAGAGCTTTACCGGAACCCCGCGCGTCCCCCATTCACGTCACAGCGCACGTGACTCGGAAAATGGTAAAGGAGTTGAGAGCGCGAAGGGCAGCGGGTGCGCCACGTCAACGAAGGCTTCGAGCGCCCGCGTAGCCACCTGCCCCTCTCGTTCAGGGACAAGGACAAGCGGCTCAGCAAGGTCGAGACGCTGCGCTGCGCCATCGGCTACATCGGACACATGCAGGCACTGCTCAGCTAGGCAGCATGCCGACCAACGGGAGAATGTGCTCCCTGTGATCCACTCGCAGCGAGTCCAAGTGCTTCGAGGAAATCATGCTTGCATTTGACTGCACATTTTTCAGCGGTGTGGGCCCAATTTATAACTGGTTTGAACAAGACTCAGTGTATCGACACCCAGTAAGCAGTATACAACTGCGACATGATCATACTGTTGTCATGAAAGTTGTTATGAAAGGAGTCATGGGTTGGACCTACAGTTCGAAAGAATCTGCAGTCAAACGAGAGTACAACATTCTCGTAGCACTTTGACCGAGTCCCACATTAGGTAAATGTTGCTTCCGCCATCAAAGTGGAAACATCATTTACCTAATGTGGGACTCGGTCAAAGTGCTCCGAGAATGTTGTGCTTACGTTTGACTGCACATTCTTTCGAGCTGTAGATCCAACCCACGACTCCTTTGAGATAGGCACACTGTATTGACAACCAGTAAGCTGTACATGCGTGCTGTTTTCATGAAAGCTTTGATGGTGAAAACGATTGAGACCTTGGTACTCAGATTTTTTACGATGGCGAATTACGCTGGGAATGTTCCGGCGAATGCACACATGGCTTCTTGTGTTTTTAATGCGAAAGCATTAACTGTCTCATGGAGCGATGCGGACGTCATCAGCTTTGAAGCCGCGCCAAACTGCAGCTAAACTGCCCTGTCAATGGAGCGAAATGAAGTCGCGATCTGAAGGCTCCAGCTTTGAGCCGCATTAAAACCCGCGGAAAACGGCAGTTGAATTCTCCTCTCCCAGTGAAGCTAAGTGAAGCCGCGATCTGATGGATAGGCGCCCATTGGCTGGCGCACGTCATAGTTTCAGGGAGCGAGGCTCCCATTGGCCGCTGCGCGTCAGTTTCAAGGAGTGCCACCCCATGCCGCCGCGGGCCCGCGCCGCCAACGCGCCGGCAGAAGGCACCGGCTAGCGGCGGAGCCTCCCAGAGCCTGCTCGGACAGACTCCAGACCAGCAGCTCGGCCGATGTCAGCGCGGCGCGGCCGCTTCACGAGAGAGCGCGCAAGAACGACCTCCAGGCTTTCGCATTTACAACTCATAAGAAGTGCCTAGGCGTACCTCGAGCCTTTTATCCCTATCTATTGTTATCGGCCCGTTGTTAGAGCGAAGACATACCACGAAAGGCTCGACCTAGCATCTGAGTTACATGTTACAAGATCGAAACTCTCCCGAGCACCACCAAGGATTTGTAGACTGTGCTCAAAGAAGCAGAGGGGCATTCAATCCAGATCTTTCGTGTCGGACATCGTGAAGGTCGTCGTTTGCGTTTTCCTTGGGCGTCGACCATTTTCCGCTCGGTCGGGAAAGTCACAAGTGCACCCATGCAGAGCTCTACCAACGGCAAGACAAACTCGTTAAGAGACCACCCGAGCTGAAGTACTGCGGCAGATTTACCAGTCAACAGCAAGTCAACGTTATACACATTCTTCAAAACAGGAACGAAAGCTCGTTTCTCGTTCCTTCTCAATCTTGGAACGAGTTCTCTTTGTTCAAAAGGAATGCATCCCCGCTACATTTCTGTGATTGGAACGGGTCGTTACACATTAACGTTACATTACATAATTTTAATAAAACAATGGGCCGGATAATTCGTAATTAAAATAAAGCAAGCGGGCGAAAATACCTACATCAAAACACTTGTTGAGTCACCGCAATAACATTTGTTCCGGTCCTTTGTTTTCGACCATCTCTCGGACACTTCCCCATCCCTCGAAGTCAGAGGTTGAAATAGGCGGTAATAAAAAGCATAAATGCGTACTAAATTCGGGTAAGATTGCAAAGAACACTGTTCCCCTTGCATTACCTGCAAAAAAGCATTAAGAGTTCCCGTTCCACTTAAACCGACGCAGGATGGAACGGCGGCATTTCCCCTAAAAGAACGCGTTCCAGGAATGTTGTTCTTTGGAACGCCGTTCCGTACAAGGCTGCAAAGGGTCGGGTCCATTTTTTTAATGTTCTCTCGACTTGGCAGCAAGAGGCAACGGCACGAAAGAGACCTCATATACCTTTATTGTTCCCAAGTCCACTCTCAACCACTTTTGCAGCACGGGCGAAATGTCGGATGGGCCACCGTGTTTTCGAGAAGGGAGGACAACGACCAGACTTGGCACCATCACCTCGCGCAGGTAGCGTGGAGCCCTCCATCCACAGGCAGCGTGATGCCTGTCACAAAAGAAGCCGCGTCGGACGCCAGGAACGCGACGACCTTGGCTACCTCGTCGGGATCACCGGGCCTGCCCAGGGGGTGCGTCGACTTGCAGTTTTCCAGGAGCTGGAAAGCACCCCGAAATAGCTAGATTCACGAAACGATCTTACGCCAAAAATACACGTAATACGAAACGTAAGAACATATTCGTATTCACGAAACGAAATTATCGTAAGTTTTGCGCAGCTTACGATGGAATCCTACGACAGCTGCGAAGCTGTCTTACGCACTCTTTACGATCAAATCAGCATGGACGATAGCGTTGCTCAGTTTCTTGGTCGCGACGACCAACGAATTTTTTTTCTACGTGCTCTTCTCGTGAGTCTTGACTTCAAGCAGCAAGAGAAAATTAAAAAGCACATGAAACAGATAACGACTAACAAGAACGCTGGATCCACAAACACTCCGGAAAAGCTACGTCGTCCACGATTCCACTGATTCCGACCAAGCGAGCTCGGCAGAATATAGGCCTAGCAGGCACTCCGACTCGGCGCAGCGTTGCTCCAACGGTCCTTGGCCAATACCGTCTGCCCACGACCGGCAGGCTTGTTGAATGGAATACGCGCCCGCGCGACCCTTGTGGACTCTTCCTGTATTATAGTTTGATCGATGACCTCAATTTTAGATTAAGAAGTCAATATATTCCTCTTGTCATCTCCTTGTTTTCCGAGGCAGCGGTGACAAACGCTGTCGTCGAAAAGGGAGTTTCATCGATTCTATATCCTGGTTTTGTGAGATATAGAGCACAAATAAACTCCGTATGGATTACTTTCGCAACATGGTAGGTTATATACTTTGTTATTAATATGTCATTTTTATTCTGACACGAATGTAAGTCAATGTCGAGCTATAACAGTTCGCGGGAGCTACGCAACGCCGGTCCAACCTTTCTCTGCCGAGTGTCACGTCAGTATCGAGTTGCAATCGTAAAAGATCGGCCCCGAAGCGCTTACCGATTCGCGGTCCAACAGAGCGAATCCAGCACTTCGATCAAACGCGCGCGTCCGCTCCGAGTGTGAACAGGTATTTACGTGGCTCTTGCTGACACTCTCGTAGTTCAAACGTATCTTTTTAACCTCGGCTCGCTCCTGCCTCTACGAGGCCGCGAAAAACGCCGCGGCAATTTGTTTCCCCTACGTCGCTTTGCAAACGACTGACACGGGCCGTCTTTTACCAGCGATGACAGTTGTGTTGACTTCGTAGCGATCGAGTTCGTAGCAGTCAACGGATCGAGGTCGGCAGTCGGGCGCGCTTAAATCGTGTTAGCGTCGACATATCACTGCACGGACACGAACCCCAGACAAGCGGTGCCGGAAAGGCCGCCTGTGTTTGTTATTAAAAATCCACGTGCTCCGAACTGCTCCGAAGCATGCCGAGCTCTTCAATTGGTTGTTCGTGCTGCCGACACGCCGTCGCCATAGCAACAGCACAAGTAAGTTCTAGTTTTTCCGTTCGAGAACGTCGCTTTCGTTCTCTCACTTAAGAACCCGTCCGTGAGTACCGATCTCTCCTCTTCTTACACGATGTACTTAACTTACGAACTTCTTAGCTAAGTTGTCGTAAACTAAGAAGCTCTTCGTGAATCTGGACTGTGGTCACTGTAAACTCATTGGGGCATAAGCGTCAACTGCCCACCCGGTCTGCATGGCACTCACGCCCCTCACGCACTCATGGCCCTCACGCCACTCACGCACTCACCGCCCTCACACCCCTCACGCACTCAGCGCCCTCACGCACTCATGGCCCTCACACACTCACTGCCCTCATGCACCCATACCCCTCACGCCCTCACACTCACCGCACTCACGGCCCTCACGCACTCATAGCCCTCACGCCACTCAGGCCCGCTTCAGACGGGAAAATTTCGCCCAGAAACTTGACGTCGTAACACCAGCAACACGGGCCGCCCGCGCTCAAACATAGCATCCAATTGCTGCAATTTGCCATCATCATCATCATTACATTTTATTTTCTTGCACTATTTAGACCCACAATTACGCGCTATAAACGTGTTTTTATGCACTTAAATCTTGTTGAGAATACTAATGCATCTTTCTGAAACAGTTTATTTCCAAAAACGATCAATTTCAAATCTCGGTTCATGACAACCAGAACCAAGTCTACTGTTGTCATTATCACCGGCCCGAGGTATGACGCGAAAATATCCCGTCTCTGATTAGATGCAGCCGCTTCAAACGTCTTCGAATTGCTCCGAGTTGCTCGCTTGTTTCGAGCCGGACCCGATCTCAGCAATTCGTGTCGATCTAGGGAAAGCTAAGGAACAACCCGCCAGCAACACCAAAATTGCTGAGGAAGTTGCTCCGTCTGAAGGGGGCTTCACGCACTCACCGCCCTCACGCACTCACTGCCCTCAAGGCCTTCACGCACTCATACCCCTCACTCCCCTTACGCACGCATGGCCCTCATGCCACTCACACACTACCGCCCTCACGCACTCATGGCCCTCACACCCCTCCCGCACTCACCGCCCTCACAACCCTCATGCACTCATACCCCTCACGCCCCTCACGCACTCATGGCCCTCGCGCCACTCACGCACTTACGCCCCTCACGCACGCATGGCCCTCACACCCCTCACGCACTCACCGCCCTCACGTACTCACGGTCCTCACAGCCTTCACAGCCCTCACGGCGCTCACTCAACCTCACACTCATGAATTTTCCTGGTTCAGAAACTCACTCACCCTCACCTCACCTCTGAAGATGAGGGTGATTGAGGGTGAGTGAGGGCCCTCATGAGTGAGGTTTGCCGAGGTATGCCCACCATGCAGAAATAAAATCTTCAGAGCTTGCTCACCGAAGGACCGATTTCTTCTGTGTATCATTCTCGACGCACTTTGAGCGTACTCACGCAACCACTCATAGTCGCACCACTCCTTCCCTTTCCCTCCCCCCCCCCCTCCCTGGGAAAATGGAAATACTACGCCTCTGCATTGGGCTGTACGTCCCAGTAAGCTGTACATGATACATTGTGCTGTTGTCATGAAAGCTTTGATGGTCGAAACGATAGAGATCTCCAGGAACTGAAAAGTATACCATGCTGGTCACTCTAAACTCATTGTTACCGCAAGAAAAAGCTGCTGCACAGTTCATACTCTGCACAAAATATAACTCAGTTAGAAAAAAAAAAAACAGATTTTGCATTTTAAATGTGTCTGTCTTCATAAAATAACAAATCTTCACGTATGTACGTACACATAAAGGAGGAATTAATATGAGGTATTGGGGAGAAAATCGAAACCCGTTTTCTTCACCGCGGATAATTAACCACGCTTTGCCGAACACTCAAGTGTTCGGCAAAGCGTGGTGCCAATGCGAGTGCCAGCATTGTTTGTGCGTCGGAAGTCCTTCAAGAACTTCCCTCCTGTATTTACCTCGACAAAGGTTATTTCACGGAGTCCTTGAGTTCAGCCTGAAATGTACATATGCTTCCAGCAATAAAGGCGCTGTGCACCCTTTCGTTATGTTACGCAACCTTTGTTCTCGTCGTCCATGTGGTGCACGCTAATAGAAGGATATCTTTCGAAACCATCATAATTTCTGAGTTGCTGTCTCGTTTTTTTTTTTTTTTTTTTTAGTATGAGCTGTGTGCGGGAGTGTGACACGGGCAACCAGGAAATCTTCTCGAGAAATGAGACTATGTCCTGCTTGCTCTGCTGAGCTGGAACGACCGTCACTAAACTTTCAAAATGTCGCTTTTGCCCCGTCATTTTCTTTTTTGCCTGTACGTCCTTTTTTTGTTTGTTTCCTCACTCCAGGGTTACTGTCTCCGTAATCAACTTTTTGAACCCCCCCCCCCACACACACACACACACACAAGTTCACTAAAAATGCTTTTTTCCTCTGCATTTAAATGGTAACCCTCATTTTATACCAAGTAATCGTTGAAGTAAGCCTATGAAAGGTGGCAGCACTTTGGAAAGCGATGGATTCGTGGATCGATGAATACGCCTGAAGTCGCAGAATTGGGCGGCAACTTGTGCTACCTAGCAAGCGTTTTTACTTCAACTAGTATTTCTAAAAAGCCAAACTTTGCCAAGAATATATGTGGAGAAGAATTTAATTGTCTGAACTCTAGCAACAACTACGGCATATGTCATCGAGGGACAACAAATCTTTAATTGAAATGTGAAGCTAAAACGAATGCTTAAAAAGTGAATTAGAGGGTTTTAGGTCATTATTTTGCTCATTATCGCTTCACCCTCCCACCCGGACGTGCGCCACAGCCGCAGAAAATGACAGCTATTTGCCGCTTTTACAGTTAGTGCTGCAGTTCAAACTGGATGCACCGCTTTGAATGTCCAGGGTTTAGAAGCATCTAGGAACGCACCACTGCATAGTTCTCGTCCGACATTCCACCGCGCTTCTGAAGCTGCGTGATAACCATGCCGGGGCTGCAAGCGAAAAAAACAACAACAAAAAACAGGGCATTAAAAAATGTGACAGTGCACATGGCTGCAAGCATGCACCAGCGAGACAGCTGCGGTTCACAGGCCAGAATTTCCATGCATACTATCGTGGCTGCCATTATGGAGTGTATTCACTAGGCGCCCTATTTGAGGGTGATGTTTAGAGCACATGCTCGGAACGAGCTCACATTACTAGGCTGCTAAGACCGGCAATCTCGACGGTGCGGAATGCACGTTGCAGAAGAACTGCGGAAGCTCGCCGTCAGCACGGGCTCAGCAGCCACGCACACAGATATGGCCGCCAGTGAGTACTCCCTATACTCGGCGTCAACTCGAGGCTGGCATAGCTTCCGCAATGGTCCAACGCTGTGGAAGCCATTTGCACATGCGCACGTCTTTGTTTGCCGTTTCCTTCGCACGGGAGCGCCCGCGACAGAGACGCTGAGACTGAATAGAACCAGTTCAAAAAGTTGCCACGTCGCGTACATCACGGACGAGGCTTTAAAGTGTCGTCGACTACTCGTGTAAATGCTAACGGTCGACTTCAAACTTTCTGGATGAGCGATATTCGACTTACTTGACAGCGTTCACCCGAACTTGCTTGCTCGCCAACTCTGGCCGAAGGAAAGAATTGCGACAGATTAGAGGCGAGCTCGTACAGCAAGACCTTTACGGTCTAATGACATCCGATTTTAAAACGGTGGGACGTCCCGTCGACCACCTGTGGTCTTAGAAGCTAATTATACACCCCTACACTGAATTTGATAACCATGCGCTAAATAGTTATGTTGATATAAAATATTTTCAACACATTGAGAGGCAGTACCGAAGTAAAGGAGTTCAATGTCTGATTGCATTTTTTCTCACTTTAAGCTGCAAATTTCATACAAAGGAATCTTTTGTTGAAGGTACAAGTATTCTGATACCACAATCAATATGTTTCTGAACTGCAATTTACTGAAGAATCGGGCTATCTACCTTATCTTGTTCTGAGTTGGCGTCCTCACTTGAGAAAAAACATTTGTTTTCAAAAATTGACATAGGACAGATATGCATATCATATTTTGAGGTAATAACTCTTCCTCAAATATTTACATTTCAGTTATGAAAATGAAAGACGTTTACAAATCTGTGTAATGCGAAATTAGAGCGCAACTATTGAGGAGGAGGAGGGTATGGAGGGGAGTGTATGCGCCACCTTCTTCTCAGTACCCTCTCCTCCTGCTCTCCTCTCCCTGAATTCCGCTAGATTTAGCGGGAAAATTAACCTCCATGACCTCAACACCAATTCAATCCCCCCTAAATTTAGCGGGGAATTGAATTGATGTTGAGTGTTATGTGACGTCAATTTTCCCGTTAAATGTAGCGGAGAGAACTGAATTTGCTCTAGCTAAATCGTAGCGAAGAAACTGAATTTCCCCGCTAAAGTTAGCGAGGGAACTCAACTGGTGTTGAGGTCACGTGAAATCATTTTTCTGCTAAATTTAGCGCGGTTACGCCGACGCCGGCGCCGCGAAACACGAAAACGGCCGAGCTCCGGTCTAAAACTAAGCCCAAATCCCCCCTCGCCCCCCCCCCCTCCCCCCCCCCACTTCATATTCAAGCAGTCAAAATTGTGTTTAATAGCTTCATTTGCGTATCATAAATTTCTTAACAAAGAGTGACACATCTACTTATGCAGGTATGTAAAAGCATCTCACAGAGCTAAAAGTTTGGACAATCCACTTACATCATATGTTAAATCTCCTCTGCAAATTTCATTCCGATTACTTGATTAGTTCAGAAGTTAAATCTCTAGCCAATGTCCCTCTCCCTCTCTATTGTTTACATGGCTCTGGCACAGAGCATCAAGCAGCCATTTCTCGGGAACCCTCTGTGCTACCAGATCCTCGCGCTCCAAGTATAGAGGAAGAGGAGTATATATCACTCTAAGAAAAAAGGGTGTAGTCGGGTGCATCGGGCGCACATGCACCCTTTTCCTGAAAGATGCACCCTGCGTTACCCAGCCAGTGTACTTGTACACCGACAATGAGCATCCTCCTCTCCCTTAAAAACCTCTAGGTGTATCAGTGCACCCCCACGCTAGCCACGCGACCCGATCAGCTTGTGCTTGGATTCCCTCTTGGGGGTCACTTTTTGGGTTGGGCAGTTTCTTAGGAAGTATGGAGCTATCCTGTACACTCGGTATTGACAGTAGAGTAGACGCTATGCTTGTTTTAGGCCAATCGGGTCTCCGGGTAGGATCACGTGACTACAGTCTCCAAGCTAGAGATAAGGCAGAGCACGGCACCTGCCTGAAGGCCAAGGCCACGGGTAGCATCCACTGCACTATTAACTTTTGGTCGAACTTTCAAGAGGATATAAGTGACAAATCCTGTCGTTGTGTTCATTGTTGGGTTGCCCCTGAAGATAAGCCTTTGCGAGGGCGCCCCCTTTTGGCCTTGAAGGAGCTGCTATTTTCTTTTTTCTTTCTCTCCTAAGCTGAAAGCATGGAAGAAGGTGCGCAGTTGCCGGACCAATGAACCGGAGGCTTTTTCATCCCTCGACTCCGCTGTCTGGGCGCGGGTGACGGCAGGAGCGTGATCATGTGGTAAAGGTTTCACGGATGACGTAGTAGCTTTTCCCGACCTCGGAATGTCTGACTTCCCGGCCTAGTTTCTTGTGTGCTGTGCTGCGACCAGCGGGGCTGCCGTAGATTTCGTCCGCGACAACGTATTCGAGTGTACCAAGATTTCCAGTGTTTGAAAGTCGTACGCGTATATCGGCAACAAGCGATTTCTTCAAAAAAGCCCAAGGAATTCATGTGATGCGTTTTGTGTTCGGTTCGGCAAATTACTGCTTCTGCCACATCGTGTTGAATCTTCACGGACCCCTTTCTTCTCGTTTTTGTGTTTGTGTTGTGCTGCAGTGCCCGTGTCGACATATATTTCGGATTACATATTTCGAGTCCGGTATTTTCATCGTAAGTGCTCTGCAACCTACTTCTTTGCAACAATTGACCGTTCCGTTCCGGATTACCTCTAGAATTAGGCAGTGTCTATTTTCTAGCAGCCGGGAGAATAATTTCCCCGAAATTCTATCGGCAGTCGCTTGCCATTAGCTGACTACAATCATGTGACGACTGCAGGTAGAATACTGACTTTCTTAAAGGGGCTGTGCAACAATTTTCGGACTTCGGTCAAACGATCTGCGGAAGTTGCATCTGCTGACACTTCTGAAGTGAAAGAACTGAAAACCGTATTTCGCCTGCGTGTCCTAGTTGTTGCGTAAAAAAGAAACACATATTGGCATGTTCGAAGCGCCCCTCAACTCACTACGCCAGTCTTCAGGGTCACGCCTGGACGACGCACTCCCAGTGGAGCCTGTCATTCGGAGTGCCATGTCGGTTCCCGCGATTGCTACTCTGAGAGGATCGCTTCCGTAGCTCGCTCGCTGCGTGATCGACGTAGGCGTTACCCTGGCTGCACGGCGTGTAGAGCCGAGCGGAGAGTCATGCTAATCTTTCGCGTACGCGAGCGTCCTTCGAGCTGCCGACCTGCGCGGCTGCAGGTGCGGAAATAGCTCGACTTTGTGCTTGGCGATTTTCGCAGCGGAATCGCGACATTTTTCGATAAAGCGAAGTGTTTTCTGCTAGTCTCCAGGCACGATCAATAACGTAAAGAATGACGAGCATGCGCAATTCTTTCAACCATAAAATTGTTGCACCGCCTCTTTAATCTCTTGGCGTTCTGTGAAAACACGTTTTCGTTGATACACGTTCTGTAGACACGTTTCATCGACACTAACGTTTCATCGTCACTCGTTACGCGAAATGCACGCTGTAGGGACATTTTGTCGCGCGTGCATCTCTGAAATGCGTGCTCACCGACTCAGCCCACCCGTTCACGCCGCTTCGTGGCGACAGTCTGCGGCGGCTCATTACGAAAATGTTAACCAACCTGTCCCCCCCCGTACACGTCACTTCGCGGGTACAGCTGTCGATGAAACGTCGTTCGATGAATGAATGGCGACTGCTGGTGGAATTTCGTGGAAATAATTCTGCCGGCTGCTTGGAGAATAGACACTGCCTAAGACTCACTTCCGTTTCTTGTTTGCTTAGTAATCTTCTCAGTTGTGTAACAGCTTCTTCGTACCTCTTCACATATCACGGATTGCTTGCAAGTTTGTACTTGTTTACGGAATAAGCTGTCTAATAAACTTCTATGAGATTTGAAAACAATCCCGTGTGTCCGTTTACCTGCCTTTTTGCTATCACCGGGGCGCATACATTTTTTAAGGGTTTCCTTGATGTCTTAAATAGGTTTATGAAGTTAGTTATGAAGCGGGTGCGTAAAGTGGTGTGACCATGCACCTTTGAATCGTGTACATCTGTGTTCTCTTCGAATTCAGTGGGTGTAGAAAGAGGTGCAACAGTACACTATTGAACGGGGTGCTCCTGTGTTCCCTTTGAGAGCAGTAGGTGTAGAAAGGGGAGTAATGGTACACTATTGAGCGGGGTGCATCTGTGTTCCCTTTGAGTGAGGCGGGTTTATGAAGCGGTGCAATGGTACACCTTCGAACGGGGTGCATCTGTGTTCCCTTTCATTTCATTGGGTGTAGAAAGAGGTGTAGCCGTACACCATTGAATGGGGTGCACCTGTGTTCCCTTCGTGTGAGATTTCTGTAGAAAAAGGTGTACATGTGCACCACACCAACGGGTGTACACGTACTCCCATATTTGGGGTGTGCAAGTGTTCCCCCAAAGGGTGTAGTATATGTGACAAGCACTTACACCCCCTATGGGTGTACCCCATGACACCCTTTTTTTTTAGAGTTGAGAGGAAGTTATGGTGCGATGCATTACCATGTGTGACCGCAGCCTAAAGATTTGTTCACACTCTTGCGACCGAGTATAAGACCGAGATAGACCAGACCGGTTTTTAAGCCTCTTGCGATCTCTTAGGACCAGCTCCGCTGCAGCGCCATCCGGTCCTAAGAAGTCGCAAAAGGCTTAAAAACCGGACTGGTCTCTCTCGGTCTTACTCGGTCGCAAGAGTGTGAACGGGCCTCAACCCTTCGACGGTCGTCGCCATACGCGTGCGGCTGCGATTGCACGTTTCAAAGATGGTGGTATAAACGCGAAACCCAGCGCACCGCGGGAGGTGTTGCCATTTGTCGTGTCTTTGGCCAAGTGTAAATATTAGCGTTCGCACGGTGTTTCGCCGGCTATTTAGAGCTTGCAAATTAGACGCTCCGCGCGCGTGCGATGCCCGCGTCGGACGCCGGCCGCTCTGACGGCAACGCGAACAGGGAGAGCTGGCTCTCTTGATTCCGCTTTAGGAATTAAGTTTGGATGATGAGAGCTCATCGTGCGACGGAGAAGCTCCGTAAAGTACCTCCGGTTAGGAATCTGAAGCTACCAGGAAATCGCAGAAGCGGACGCGCCAAAATTAAATGGATGAAAAGAAAGGAGACTAACTTTGTGCCTTTAACGTTTTCATTTGACGCTTATAACACTAGACAGCTTGCAAGCACTGTACGTGCCTAGACAATTAAAAACAATCTGCGCATTGACTTTTTTAGAGCGCAGCTCTTAGGCACCCGTTTCCGGCTTGAGCGGCGTCGCCGTCGGCGTCGGCGTAATCGCGCGGTGCATGATGGGTAAATTTCCCCCATACATTTAGCGGAATATTTTCTCCCGTTAAATCTAGCGGAAAAATTTTCCCGCTAAATTTAGCGGGGAAAATTTTCTCCGCCCCCCCCCTCGAGGTCACGTGACCCCCAGGCCACGTGACCCCCGAGGTCACGCGACCCCCCCCCGTGCCTTCCCCCTCCTCAAGAGCTGCGCTCTAATCCGGAGTTACAGGGAGCTGTAAACGGCTTTCATTTTTATATTATACCTTTGGAAACAAAACCAGCAAAATATTCGACATTCAAAGGGATAACCGTTCTTGAATGCAGCAGATAAAAGGGACTCTTATTGATTCTTCCCGAACAACCTTGCTACCCGTTCGCCGTATACGAATTTGGCAAAAGGACCACAATCTTCCTATGTGTAAGAACTCTGCTGCAGCTTAGACGGGCAAACCGTCGGACAAACTGACCAAAACGGCAATTGTGAGGTCCCATTCTAAATGAAAGGCACCACGTTCACGGCGAGGAAGAATTAGAAATAGAAGCAGCGCTCACCCAGGGCTGTGCATCTGGTCAGCTGGTCGATGGCACTCTTGGACATGCAGTAGGCGAGTACATTGGGGAACTGAAAGGCAGGATCGAGAGGGCTTCATGAAAATACATTGGAGTAGGGGATGCCGTTTTTAAGGCCGCCAATCTTCGCTTGTTCTCTTTCTCTCTTACACTGAGGAACTTAGCACTGTGAGTGCACACTGGGAAACAGAAGGACAAGGGGACCCCCTGAGGAGACTTTCCAGATTTGAGGCATGTGGGAGAAGGAACCAATACCACCCAGAAGAGAAGGCCTGCGCATCACATCGTATAGTGGATCCCCAACACAAACCAAGCGGAAAATAAGCTAAGTGCGCGTTCACATCGGCGATGTAAAGCAGTCGCGCGACGCGAATAGATCGCATCGCAAAAAATCAGATGGTCACACTGGCGTGCGCGATGAGTGAGTCGCTTCTCGAAAACTCTCGCCACTGATTGGCTCAGCCCAGACTTGTGCTCGTTACTTGAAAAATGTAATGGATTACCGTTACAAATTACTTTCGCTGAAAAGTAACGGATTACTTTACTCGTTACGTTACAAACTACCTTCACGTTACTTTTTCCGTACACTTATCCAGAAAGCAATTGAAACGATTTTGATATTTTTCAAAAATGTTCTTCAACACTATACTTTTTATTTCTCACACGCCCATATTATGGTAGTCCTTGTAAAAATGAAATATTGTATTTAAGAGAAAAAGATTAGGTGCATTCCGTTCACCTCTAAGCTGACAAGGCACCGAAAGCTGCAACCACACCCGCCATACCCGCTAGCTTACGGCCTCCGAAATGATCCCTGGAGTTGTGCAGACAAAGCTAGCGGAGCGCATGCTCAGTAGCTGCGTCTACCTCCGCTGCGAGATTTGGAGCTAAAGAAGCGATCTACGAAAGCTCCTTTGACTCCGGTGTTGCGCCTGTCATTCACAAGAAAAGAAAAATTTGGTTATAACGTTAAAATGTATAGCCAATGCAGAATGCAGGTGTCCCAGCTTACCTTGATGTGTTTCCGTAGATTATAGTTTGTTATTCTTGCTGATGACAATGTGTATTTTTTGGCCAGCAAAGTATGCATTGAAAATCTAGATTACCGTTTTCCTTAATGCCCTGAATATTGAACATCTCATTAAGAAATGGCCATGGAGATGACGGACACTCCATGACCGAAAACTCGACCAGTCAGAGTAAAAGTGGCGGTTACGGGTTTCATACTAGAGGATCCCACCACTATTACGCGTTCTCTATCTCTCTCTGTCAGCACTCATTAGATGGCCTAACCCTCCCCCCTCCCCCTTTATGTTGACAGTTGACTGTAAAGTGATGAGTGGAATCGACACCATGCCCACACAAGTAAACCAAAAGAAGTATCGTCCGTACCCTCGAAGACGAGGCCCTTAGTCTCGGGCAGGGCGCTTTTCCTTGATGAGCGTGAAAGAATACAGTAACGCACATCAAAGACGAAGAGAATTCAACCCCCTCGCACGAGGCTACATCGTCTGTTATGCGAGTTGTGAACCCGCGAATCGAGGGGGTGCGGACTCGCGTTTGATGTCTGTGCAGGTGGCGGGAGACGTCGAAGAAGTTGGCAAGGGTGAAACAATGTAAAATACAAAAACAAAACGAAAAGCTTTGTCCTGCCCGGGAGAAGAAAAAAAACATGATGGAAGGCGACGGAGAGTCTACTCAGAGTAGTCTTAATTGAGCTTTGTCTTTCGTATATTTGTACATACCTTGCCCGTTTTTCTAGTGGTTCTAGTGACCGGTCATACAAAAAATCGTGTTTTCTTTTCCGGCTATTCTCCCCTTCTGATGTTTTCTATATTGTTGAACTTGCTCTCTTTACGCCGCTGAACGATCTTGCTCGTATTGCTCCAGTTACTGTATTATGCTCATATCTTTTTTTAAATTAACGAGTAATTGAAGTAATCCGTTATCAATATTTTGTGACGAAATTACATTACAAATTAATTTCGAAAAAAAAGTAACGTTGCAATTACAAAATTATTTGAAAAAGTAACGGATTACAAGTAATCCGTTACTTGTAACGGATTACTTCCCAAGTCTGGCTCAGCCGGTCCACGACTAGATCGCGTCGCAAGAAGTCGAGTCCGCTAGCGACTGCTCAAATCGCGTCACTTTTTTTCCGCGATGGTCGATTTTGCATTTTGCGATGAAAGTTATCCTGCGACTAGATAGCATCGCCGGTGTGAGCGGGGGCTGCAACGATTTTAGGATTAAAAGAATTTGCATCTCGCAATTTTTACGTTGTTCATCGTGTCCCGGAGGATAGATAAAACATTTCCTTCATTAAAAATGTCGCGATTCCGCAGCATAATCGCAAAGCAAAAGCCGAGCTTTTACCCCCCCCCCCCCTGCGGCCGCAAGTGCGCAGCCGAAGGAACTGCGGCGAGAAGATGAAGTGACCTCGCTCGGCTCTAAGCTGCAGCAGAACGCTCGCTAATGTCAGCAGAGAGATGGAGAGGAGGCGTCCTCCGAGGGAGCACACGGGAAGCTACACAAGAGATGGCGCAACGAACGCCGCCAACGAACGAGCATACGGCGCCGAGAGCCAGCGTCTTTAGCAGACGATCTTTTCGACACAAAAGCGGCGCGCGTTCCGCAGGCGGCGACAGTCGCAGAAACAAAAACAGGCGCGGTAACAACAGGAACTGCAGCTCCTTGTCTGCTAAAGACGCCGGCTCTCGGCGTCGTACTGCTCGTTCGTTAGCGGCAGTTGGCGTCGCGACCGCTTGCGCCATCTCTTGTCTCCCGTGCGAAACGGCGCCGTGTTGTTTGAAGACCGGTGGCGTCGCTGCGTTTCCATAGGAGCTAAGCCTTTTCTTTCTTTACTTTTTCCTCAGGTAAGTTCGCTCTTTGCAAATTTTACAAAAAAATGCACCATCTGTGGGCAACGCTGCACAAAGTCGTAGCGCGATAGGTTAAGAAACCGAATTTAGCGGTCGATTTAAAGAGCCTGGCCGCCCCTTGAATCACCCAGTAGGACACGCAGGCGAAATCTGTTTTCTGTTCTTTACTTCAGAAGTGTCAGAGGGAAACTTCCACAAATTTTTGACCGAAGTCCGGAAATCGCTGCACCCCCCTTTAACCCTCGACGACAGTGTACGGTAAAGCGGCGGAGGCGTGCTTCTTGTCATCGCCGCGTGCCATCGTACCGCCTGTTGCGAGACGCTTCAAGACGCGAGTTAGGCGGCGATGCATGAATCGACCATGATGACATCGGAAGAAGAAAGGTACGGGCCTTATTTTCTAGGCGGTATTGGAGAAGCGTTGGGCGAGGTCAGGCAGAGAAAGTCCTCACCGACCGAATCCCGCACACGCTGGAGACGTTGACGACGTTGCCCTTACTCAGGATCAGGTGAGGCACGGTGAGCATCATCAGGTGGTACGCCGACCTGGGGAGAGCAGCCACCCAAGTTAAAGGCACCTAAAGCCACTGCCACCCTTCAGCTCGAGAAGTCGGGAATTAGCCCCTGTCACACGAATGCAAGACAAAAACAAATTTACTTTTTTCTTCTTCCTTTTAAAATGAATGTGTGGTATCTTTTAGTTATCGTTCGGCATAAGAGGTGGCGCCACAGGTATTGCGACCTGTCCCCTTGTGTATAGATCACGTGGCAACGACACTAAAGAGAATTCTGTGCAGTACGAGTGAACTGCCTGCACCTTCAGTGGCCTGGGAAAGTAGGTCGTGCCCCACATACAACAGAATGCCAATCTGGGTGAGGGCCAAGGCAGGAATAAGCATTGCAAGTAGGTAAGTTCATACATGCCGTGTGCAGTGTGTCCCTCCAAAAAGCTACACGCCAAAGAACTGCCCACAAAAATGAACAACCTTTTTTCTGAAAAAAAAAAAAATGTTTACAGGTCAAATTTACAAATTAATATGTGGAGCCTAAACTACCAATACAACCAAAATAACAAAAAAAATTGAATTTCCCAATGGCGGGGTGGCAGCTGTGGGGAAGAGATCGAGCCACGACCATGTTCTGCAAGACCAACGTGTACAGGGCTCATAGAGTTATTACAATAAGCGCTAGAGGCTCAGCTGGCGCTAGTGTCTACGGGACTTCCGGTTGCAAATTGAAGCAGACAGCATGCAGTCTAGATTTGCAGCCTCCCTGTGTATTCCTATGGGAAAACGCGCGTGAATTTTGTCTCTTCGCCGGAAAATAACATGAATAACTTTTGTCATATTGGTTGTAACGGATAGTATGTACCTTTATTGGTATTGTGAAAGTGTAATTGCTTTAGTTACAGCATTTTTCTTTATCACTGAGCGATGTTAAACTTCGCTCTATTTCAGGCCCAAACCCCTGTTTCCAGGAAGGTATGTGAAAACGAGCGACGGTTCTAAGCAAACTAACGATCGAAAGGAATGTAGTGTGTGTTCAGGTTCGCTAGCATTTCGCTGGTGCTTATATATTGCTAATATGCCCGTCCTGTCATTGGATGAAAATGACTCCGTCGTGCGCATCTTTACGATCGGTTAAAGAAACATTCGAACGCAAAAAATAAAGCACGTGAGCCTACGAAAGGTATGTCTTTTTATTATTTCCCATGTCAGGCAGTTTTTATCGGGCACCTGCTCTCTGGCTCCCTTATTTGCAAAGATTTGGAGCGTGCGGGTGATGCTTTGAACCATTTGAACCCAGAACAAGCATCTTCGCAGTACTTATTTATTGCAAATCTGACTATATTACGTGACTTTCAATTTATTTTGATCGTCTGCAAGCACAAGGAGTTACTTATCCAGTGTTACTGCGTAGTTCTTGCCGTCTCTCTCGGTTTTCCACATGTCCTTCGTTCGTTTGGCACGTATGTCCCCCATGTTGGAAAGCGTCGACGCCGTGTTCGCGCTAACAGTGTCCGACAGTGCACAAAAATACACGTACGAAGCCGTTTTAGCACCGTTTTTAATGCGATGAATTTGAAAGAAAAACGCCGTAACTGACCATTTATTTCGTCTGCGTGACTGAGAAATGTTCCAATGTGCCTAGTACGTGCAAATTATTCGCGATATTTGCTCTTATAATCGAGCGCAGAGAGAAAATGCACTCGCTTTTTCCCATAGGAATACATTACCGGAAGTCAAATTTAGACTGCTTGCTGTCTGCTTCAAAATGCAACAGCACACTAGCGCCAGCTGAGCCTCTAGCGTTTATTGCAATAACTCTGTGGGTGGCTAGTTATTAAACATATTGAAATTTTAAAGCGCAAGGGACAGACAGGGACATGAAGTAGACACGGACATGAAGTAATAGCGCTGTCCTGTCTACTTCATGTCCGTGTCTGTCCCTCGAGCTTTTTTAATTTCAATACGTTTGCCAAGCTCGCACAAAGATGGCACTACAAGTGCCATTTCTAAATAAATGAATGGATTGCAGCACTGATCTCCACTATAGGGGGCTGGATGGCGCGTAGCTGCTCTCTGAGCCTGGCGCAAGTGAAGCCACCGGAAGTTCGATGCTTGTCCTGAAAGTCGGGCATGTTCTGGGCTCGCTAGCTCATTCAGCCGATAAGTTTGTCATGCCTTTTTGTGTCTTTGATCGGGGTTTAATACTCCTGTTTTGAATTAAATCCTGAGAATAAGGCATTTGTACGTGGGACATACGCACACTTGATCAACTATAATCTAAAAATGTTCACATCGAATGGCTTCCCAGGAGACTTTTCGCGTCCGTATGCGCTGTTACTCCGCTACCAGCAGGTTCTTTTGGGATGACAAGAAAAAATACACCGCACTGAATGCTATTCAATCCAGCACTCCGAAGGGTTGAAAAGCCTGTCGAGCGCTTATTTCCAGGACAAGCCGCTTACTTCCGGTAGCTTCATACCTGTCTGCTCAATGCGCCATCTAGCCCCCTATAGTGGAGATCAGTGGATTCCAGAGGACCACAGGGCAAGCCAAACCAGCCAGACTGTGAAAGGAGATGATACACCAAACAAAACTATTGTTATAAGGGGGGGGGGTAACAGATTTGTGAAGCTGCATTTAGCGTCTTTAATAATATCTATTTATCATGCGATACTCGCTGTGCTGGTAGACAAGATTAGCAGAAACTCAAACTGAGAACTTAATTCTAGCTGGTCAATATACCGCAACTGCCACAAGCATGAACCAAGAAAAGCGCACATTGGAGCGCTTGTAGGCATACGTATGCTCTACGAGTGCTTGTTGCCGGCACTGGTGCTGGTCACTGCCAAGGTGAGAACGGAAGCAGTGTCTCTATCTGCGACTACCCCGTAAAAAGAAATAAACAGAGATGGTTCGAGGTAGAGAGGTTATAGCCCCGGCACATAACCGCAGCAGGTTGCCGTGTACAGAAGCAAAGCAAGCATTAGACTCCGAAATGTTATCGAAGGTATGAAGCTTGCACTGGGGGCAGGACAACTCAAGGATCTCTCAGCCATTCTAAACCCGTCAGTGGCTATGGCTGCCGTCACCCTCTCATTAAATGGGGCAGCTACTTTACCCTCGTGGTGAGTTTTAAAACTTGTCTGTGCCTTTTGGCCGTCCGTGTCCACGTGGTTCCGTCGTCGTCTCACTGTGATAACGGTGCTATACATTAGTCCGAATCTTCAGGCGTCAAGTAAACCCATGAAAAGCACTGGGACCAGTTGTGGCCTTTGCCTCAGATGGATGAACAGGTTGAATAACGTTGACAATGGAGCTAAAGTCGGTGACAGGTTAAAGATGCACTAAACACGGTTTTGAGATCGTCTGTTCTTGGTGAAAACTTATCTTACCCAGCATCCTAGAAATTCAAACAAATATGCTCGTGCGACGTCTATTTCCCTACTTAAAAATGTTATCGAAGTTTGTACCATGCCCCTTTCTGAGCGCAAAAATCTGGAGCACAGAATCCAGCGGAGGAGCCGCCGGCGCCTACGCTGGATTCTATGCTCCAGATTTTTCCGCTCAGAAAGGTACGTGGCACGAACTTCGATAACATTTTTAGTAGGGAAATAGACGTCGCACGAGCATATTATATCTATTTGTGGGATGCTGAGATCCCGTAGAATGAGTTTTTACCAAGAACAGACGATCTCAGAAACGTTTTTACTGTACCT
>JAZHYW010003832.1:0-17302 GCA_037355805.1 Ixodes ricinus | reverse complement strand
GGTCTAAACATTTCCGGAAAACAAAATACATATAAAATGGACGTTCGAAGTAAATGTAGCCGTTGGTGCCTGCAAGCAAACGTTTGATGCGTTTCTCGCTCGCCCCAGAATCATGATATACTTGGGGGGGGGGGGGGGGGGGGGAGGTCAAAGTGCTTACTAGCCCCAGGGCCCCTTTCTGTTCAAGGGGGCTCCCATGCTTGCCGTAGGGCAAATACGAGGGCTGTCGTCGATCGATCCCACCGGAGCTATCGTCGATCCTTTCAGTAACTTAATGAAACGTTTTTTTTTCTCTTGAATTTCGCTTCATTTTAAAATGTTGTAGGCAAATTAATATTACAAAAACAAGCAAAAAATAAGCTCCTTCGTGACGTCCTTAATCGCTTGAGTGGCCGTGAACTAGAGGAGGGGTAGTGAGCTCAGCGAGCGCTCACGGCTGCCGCACTCCGTGTCGACGGCTCGAGAGGGCGCCACTAAAGCATGAATTCTGGATAGGCTGTATGAAGCGGGCAGCCAGGGCGGCTCGCATTGCATTTGCTGCGTGATTAAACACTAATTCGGCATGACATTTCATTGGCCACAAACGACAGCAAACACGGGGTAAAGATCAGTTCAGAACAGGAGCCACTTCGCGCTGCCATATCGCCAAACGGCCAAACCGCAAGCCGAACCTTCTCGCCGAAGCGCTTCGGAACCCTCGAAACCGGTCGGATCCTCGAGCCCGTATCCGACTGCAGCGCCGCCACGTACATCCGGCACCTTTCTGCGCTCTCCGCTCGTCGGTGCCTGATACCACCACACCTTTCTAATAGGCGCCGCCTTTTCCACCACTTGATGGCGGGTATGTTGACGGGTCATTTCTTATTGCTTCCGTACTTTATAAGCTGCATTTGTTTCTTTTCTGATCTAAAATACTGAACAAAAACTAACTTTTATAAATAATTGAAACAGTTCGCGCCACTTATATTTTGCATTTCGACTAAAATGAAGCTTTCAGCGGCTCTGACCAGTTAGTAAGCCCAGAACCTAAGACGTCACATATCGCGCGCTTTCGGCATTGCGGGTCACCCGCGTAGGTGGAGGAGGATTCCGCGTCGTCCGGTTAAAATATGACGCACTGATATTTAGTTGCTCTCTCCGTACCCGCTGGCTTGCCCGAACCCCAAGAGACGTGGAAACCGCAAAAAAGGTAGACGCAATCTTTAAGGAGCGTATCTCCAAGTCGAGTAGCATTGAGTTTCAGACAGTAATTATTCGATATAGTCGCTAAAGCAGCCCTCCCCTCAAGCTCTTTGAAGTGGGTGAGAAAGCTCGCTTATGCCCTTTCTTGCTCTTCAAAAATATGGGTGTTTTTATAAAACTCCCTATTCACGATTAATGCGAGGCTTATTACTCAAAAAGGGGGGTGCTGAAAGGGTGTAAGTGTGAGGTGTAAGTCTCTGGAACACAAATATTAAAAACAAGTTTACCGGTAGTAGTAGTCTGGAACGGGGTTCAAAGGCAACCGGTGAAACTAGAAAACAAACAAGCAAAACCAACAGTTTGGCTACGGCGATGGTAACCACAATAATCTCTGAAATCGGGTTTGTTTAGTTTTTTTTTTTATAGGGTTGCAAACAGTTCAAGGTATCGGTTGCCGGTTCAGCGTTTTCCAAAAAGTCGGCTTACTTTGGGTTCAGACAAACGAAGGAAAAAAAGGCGAGTTAAAAAGCTGTCCCTCTGACGCATAGAAAGATGAATTTGAATTGGCGCACGCGAACAGACGAATTCGACCCAGACTTGAAATGCTCCTTATTGCGTTTTTTCTTCAGGGAAGGTTTGGGGTGTTGTGAGAAAGAGACCCCCGCGTAGAAATCAGAGCCTCCCCGTAAGAATGCGAAACTAGCGGAGTTGTGATAAAACACGAGTGGCTTGAGAACATGACGCTACCTGGGTATCGCTATGGATAGAGGAGAAATACGAAATGTTGCTGGGTCGGCGTCCGCCTAAGCCTAATATCGTCAAAATTAAGAAATGACATTGTGGGCGCCTGAAACCTCTATTTCCGCGAAAAACAAAACAAAAAACAAACACATTATTAGCAGGAAAAGACGACGTTGTTTTCTTTCGTGCTGACAAGCGATTTTTAACTCATATAATTGTTACATGCGTCCACAATGTGATTCCTTTCGTTTCGACGGTTTTAAGCTTAACCGGACGTCGACTCGTAGAAAAAAAGTTAATCGTATCATCTTTCTGCGTGAGTGCGTGAGGGGGTGTGAGGGCCATGGCCCATGAGTGCGTGAGGGGCGTGAGGGGCGTGAGGCTTGAAGTGAGGGTGAGTGAAGGGCTGAAGGTGAGTGTGACTGTGAGGATGAGGGTGAGTGAGGTGCTGAAGGTGAGTGTAGCTGTGAGGGTGAGGGTGAGTGAGGGGGCTTAGGTCAGTGTGGCTGTGAGGGTGAGGGTGAGTGAGGAGCGGCATAGAAATGCCGACC
The DNA here is from genome assembly GCA_037355805.1 of Ixodes ricinus. Taxonomy (NCBI): domain Eukaryota; kingdom Metazoa; phylum Arthropoda; class Arachnida; order Ixodida; family Ixodidae; genus Ixodes; species Ixodes ricinus. The sequence goes on along the minus strand of JAZHYW010003832.1, from coordinate 14,828 downwards.
TCTGGTTGCGGATGCCAGAACGCCAATCTCTTACTAGCTGACTGACAAAAAGAAATAGGTGGATAGGTCTTAAGGCATTTAGCATTGAGGTCTATCCACTATCCTTTCGATCAAAGCCAATCAGAGCTCGGCGTGGTTCTGACGTCACGATCTGTACAAGAAGCAGACGACTTGCTGTCCGCACAGCCCCACACGAAAGCCGTGGACAACTTTCTTTTGCGAGCCCCGATGTGCTAGACCTGTCTCACTGCAGGCCGTCGCGGACCCGTTCTCGCCGGAGTGCAAGATCCCGCTGCCGGTACCTCCTACTCGGCGTACGACTGCTGGCTGGAGCCGGGCTACCCGCTGAAAGGAGCTGCGCAACGATTTTAACGTTGAAAGCATTCGCATCTTTTACTTTTGACCATTGGCTGCGTACGTCACAAGGACACCAACCACATCTCCTTCGCTTCAATATGTTGCGATTCCGCCGCGTAATCGCGAGGCAAAAACTTAAGAATATTTCCCGACCTGCAGCCGCGAGCGGCGACCATGAAAACCACACGGCATGAGCGTCAATGGGGAGTCTTGCAAAAAGATTACAAGTTGCGCAAATACCTGGTCGATAAAAGGTAATTTTATTGTATAATCTTGTCGTTCCAACATAAATATAAATGCGTCAAAAACCCAAAAACTTAGTATCATCGACAAAACTTTAATTATACGGAGTTTTAGTGGCGCCATCTATCCGGAGTTAACAAAACCGTCAGCCCTCTCTGCTACCATGAACAGCCGCCAGAATCCGGAGGAGGATGGCCGGACCCCGGACAGGACTATCCTCCTTCGCCACGTTGATGCGCTGCGCAACACGTGGTCGCCAGCAGTGAGTTCTCGCTGCTCACTGATGGCTCGGAGAAGAGCTTTACCAGACCCCGCGTCCCCCATTCACGTCGCACGCGTGACTCGGAAAATGGTAAGGGAGTTGAGAGCGCGAAGGGCACGCTGGGTGCGCCACGTCAACGAAGGCTTCGAGCGCCCGCGTAGCCACCTGCCCCTCTCGTTCAGGGACAAGGACAAGCGGCTCAGCAAGGTCGAGACGCTGCGCTGCGCCATCCGGCTACATCGGCACACATGGCAGGCACTGCTCGAGGCAGCATGCCGACCAACGGGAGAATGTGCTCCCTGTGATCCCTCTCGTGCAGTCCAAGTGCTTCGAGGAATCATCGCTGCATTGACTGCACATTTTTCAGCGGTGTGGGCCCCAATTTATAACTGGTTTGAGCAAGACTCAGTGTATGATCACCCAGTAAGCAGTATACAACTGCGACATGATCATACTGTTGTCATGAAAGTTGTTATGAAAGGAGTCATGGGTTGGACCTACAGTTCGAAAGAATCTGCAGTCAAACGAGTACAACATTCTCGTAGCACTTTGACCGAGTCCACATTAGGTAAATGTTGCTTCCGCCATCAAAGTGGAAACATCATTTACCTAATGTGGGACTCGTCAAAAGTGCTTCCGGAAATGTTGTGCCCGTTTGACTGCGATCTTTCGAGGCTGTAGATCAACCCACGACTCCTTTGAGATAGGCACACTGTATTGACAACCAGTAAGCTGTACATGCGTGCTGTTTTCATGAAAGCTTTGATGGTGAAAACGATTGAGACCCGGTACTCAGATTTTTTACGATGGCGAATTACGCTGGGGAATGTTCCGGCGAATGCACACATGGCTTCTTGTGTTTTTAATGCGAAAGCATTAACCATCTCATGGAGCGAGCGGACGTCATCAGCTTTGAAGCTGCGCCAAACTGCAGCTAAACTGCCTGTCAATGGAGCGAAGTGAAGTCGCGATCTGAAGGCTCCCAGCTTTGAGCCGCATTAAAACCCGCAGGAAAACGGCGGTTGAATTCTCCTCTCCCGGTGAAGCTAATGGTGAATTCCGCTCGCAGATCTCGAGCGCTCCAAAAGCGCTCCATTTGCGAAGCGCGCATATTCCGCTCTGCAGATCTGGCTCGAGCTGGTCATCTTCCGCTCGCAGATCTCTGGCAGCGCCCGCTCCACGGGCGCCCCAAACCCCGCTGAACTTGCTCTGCGGGATTTCACCTCGGATCTCCCGGAAATACGGGAAGTGCACGGCGCTCTGCGTCATTTCTAGGCGGTGCGCATACGCGGCGTGGCGAAGTTGGCGGGTCGGCGGGGCAGCGGGGCTACGGTCGGGTCGTCGAGTTGGATCTGTTCAGGTGCGTCGGTTGTTTACGCGGGATTGTGACTGCTCGAACGCTTCTACCTCGCGTAGATCGGGGATACAAAGCCGGGGCTGTGGAGCGTGGTAAATCGTAAGCGCTGACATCTGATCGTGAGAGGAAGAACGAGAAAAAGAACGACAGAAAAGCCGGAGGCAGACGCAAGAGTTAGGCCTGTTCATTCTGCAGCCAATGATTTGTTTACCTTTCACACTGCATTCCGACGACTTTTTCCCGTGCAATAAAGCACGAAGAGGATTAGGCAACGACCGTTGCAAGTGATGCTTTGTTACCTCTGTTTATTAAAGTCGTACCAGAAATCTGGAACTCCGCAGCTGGCAATCGCTGTCCGTGCCCCGCCGCTTCGGGGCGGCCGAAAAGTATGTGACGGTGCCGAACGCGGACGTCTTCGTTATTTGCGACATGGGCGCCGTGGTACGTATACTTTCGCCCGGCCTGTGTCGCGTGTTATTTCTGCGTCGGAAAGATCAGTCGGCTGAGCGTTGGTGGGCTTGTCAAGTTCGAGCAGCGGCCATTTTGAACGGCGGAAGGGGAAGCGGTGGGGAGGGATGTGGGGGAGGCCGCTCCAAAAATGCGAGTTTATCTTCCCCTCGTCGATTTGGAGCGGGTCCCACGGAGCGGAATTTCGCCTCCCTCGCGGATTTTGGAGAGCGCTCCGGATCTGCAGTGGAATTCACCATAGGTGAAGCCGCGATCTGATGGATAGGCGCCCATTGGCTGGCGCGCGTCATAGTTTCAGGGAGCGAGGCTCCCATTGGCCGCTGCGCGTCGGTTTTCAAGGAGTGCCACCCCATGCCGCCGCGGGCCCGCGCCAACGCGCGCCGGCAGAAGGCACCGGCTAGCGGCGGAGCCTCCCAGAGCCTGCTCGGACAGACTCCAGACCAGCAGCTCGGCCGATGTCAGCGCGGCGCGGCCGCTTCACGGAGAGAGCGCGCAAGAACGACCTCCAGGCTTTCGCATTTACAACTCAGTAAGAAGTGCCTAGGCGTACCTCGAGCCTTTTATCCCTATCTATTGTTATCGGCCCGTTGTTAGAGCGAAGACATACCACGAAAGGCTCGACCTAGCATCTGAGTTACATGTTACAAGATCGAAACTCTCCCGAGCACCACCAAGGATTTGTAGACTGTGCTCAAAGAAGCAGAGGGGCATTCAATCCAGATCTTTCGTGTCGGACATCGTGAAGGTCGTCGTTTGCGTTTTCCTTGGGCGTCGACCATTTTCCGCTCGGTCGGGAAAGTCACAAGTGCACCCATGCAGAGCTCTACCAACGGCAAGACAAACTCGTTAAGAGACCACCCGAGCTGAAGTACTGCGGCAGATTTACCAGTCAACAGCAAGTCAACGTTAGTACACATTCTTCAAAACAGGAACGAAAGCTCGTTTCTCGTTCCTTCTCAATCTTGGAACGAGTTCTCTTTGTTCAAAAAGGAATGCATCCCCGCTACATTTCTGTGATTGGAACGGGTCGTTACACATTAACGTTACATTACATAATTTTAATAAAACAATGGGCCGGATAATTCGTAATTAAAATAAAGCAAGCGGGCGAAAATACCTACATCAAAACACTTGTTGAGTCACCGCAATAACATTTGTTCCAGTCCTTTGTTTTCGACCATCTCTCGGACACTTCCCCATCCCTCGAAGTCAGAGGTTGAAATAGGCGGTAATAAAAAGCATAAATGCGTACTAAATTCGGGTAAGATTGCAAAGAACACTGTTCCCCTTGCATTACCTGCAAAAAAGCATTAAGAGTTCCCGTTCCACTTAAACCGACGCAGGATGGAACGGCGGCATTTCCCCTAAAAGAACGCGTTCCAGGAATGTTGTTCTTTGGAACGCCGTTCCGTACAAGGCTGCAAAGGGTCGGGTCCATTTTTTTAATGTTTCTCTCGACTTGGCAGCAAGAGGCAACGGCACGAAAGAGACCTCATATACCTTTATTGTTCCCAAGTCCACTCTCAACCACTTTTGCAGCACGGGCGAAATGTCGGATGGGCCACCGTGTTTTCGAGAAGGAAGGACAACGACCAGACTTGGCACCATCACCTCGCGCAGGTAGCGTGGAGCCCTCCATCCACAGGCAGCGTGATGCCTGTCACAAAAGAAGCCGCGTCGGACGCCAGGAACGCGACGACCTTGGCTACCTCGTCGGGATCACCGGGCCTGCCCAGGGGGTGCGTCGACTTGCAGTTTTCCAGGAGCTGGAAAGCACCCCGAAATAGCTAGATTCACGAAACGATCTTACGCCAAAAATACACGTAATACGAAACGTAAGAACATATTCGTATTCACGAAACGGAATTATCGTAAGTTTTGCGCAGCTTACGATGGAATCCTACGACAGCTGCGAAGCTGTCTTACGCACTCTTTATACGATCAAATCAGCATGGACGATAGCGTCGCTCAGTTTCTTGGTCGCGACGACCAGCGAATTTTTTTTCTACGTGCTCTTCTCGTGCGTCTTGACTTCAAGCAGCAAGAAAAAAGTAAAAAGCACATGAAACAGATAACGACTAAGAACGCTGGATCCACAAACACCCCGGAAAAGCTACGTCGGCCACGATTCCACTGATTCCGACCAAGCGAGCTCGGCAGAATATAGGCCTAGCAGGCACTCTGACTCGGCGCAGCGTTGCTCTAACGGTCCTTGGCCAATACCGTCTGCCCACGACCGGCAGGCTTGTTGAATGAAATACGCGCCCGCGCGACCCTTGTGGACTCTTCCTGTATTATAGTTTGATCGATGACCTCAATTTTAGATTAAGAAGTCAATATATTCCTCTTGTCATCTCCTTGTTTTCCGAGGCAGCGGTGACAAACGCTGTCGTCGAAAAGGGACTTTCATCGATTCTATATCCTGGTTTTGTGAGATATAGAGCACAAATAAACTCCGTATGGATTACTTTCGCAACATGGTAGGTATATATACTTTGTTATTAATATGTCATTTTTATTCTGACACGAATGTAAGTCAATGTCGAGCTATAACAGTTCGCGGGAGCTACGCAACGCCGGTCCAACCTTTCTCTGCCGAGTGTCACGTCAGTATCGAGTTGCAATCGTAAAAGATCGGCCCCGAAGCGCTTACCGATTCGCGGTCCAACAGAGCGAATCCAGCACTTCGATCAAACGCGCGCGTCCGCTCCGAGTGTGAACAGGTAGTTACGTGGCTCTTGCTGACACTCTCGTAGTTCAAACGTATCTTTTAACCTCGGCTCGCTCCTGCCTCTACGAGGTCGCGAAAAACGCCGCGGCAATTTGTTTCCCCTACGTCGCTTTGCAAACGACTGACACGGGCCGTCTTTTACCAGCGATGACAGTTGTGTTGACTTCGTAGCGATCGAGTTCGTAGCAGTCAACGGATCGAGGTCGGCAGTCGGGCGCGCTTAAATCGTGTTAGCGTCGACATATCACTGCACGGACACGAACCCCAGACAAGCGGTGCCGGAAAGGCCGCCTGTGTTTGTTATTAAAAATCCACGTGCTCCGAACTGCTCCGAAACATGCCGAGCTCTTCAATTGGTTGTTCGTGCTGCCGACACGCCGTCGCCATAGCAACAGCACAAGTAAGTTCTAGTTTTTTCCGTTCGAGAGCGTCGCTTTCGTTCTCTCACTTAAGAACCCGTCCGTGAGTACCGATCTCTCCTCTTCTTACGATGTACTTAAAGGGGCGATGCAACGATTTTTGTATTTTGCGCAAATACCGCTTAGAACGGATCCCTGACGTTAATGACCTGTGAAATACCCGTTCGTTTTTCACCACACGCAATCGAAGTCGCAGAAAAAAATAAAGAAAAACGAGCATAGTTCACCCCCTCAACTCGCAGCCAGAACAAGCGGCCACGTGATCTGGAGCCGATTATATGCCGCCAATGCTGATCATAGCCACGCGCTGGGGTTGGCAAGGCACAGGACACGCGCTGCGTTCCAGATATTGTTAGGGTTCGGCTGTTGTCGTCATTGCAGCGATTGGACACAGGACACCACCCGAATGCTTCTCGAGCTAGTAGATTATCACGAGCCCAAATCGAGTGCCCACGCAATGCTCGGGTCCAATCTATGAGCCGCATTCAAATATCGTCACCGGGCGGTACTGCTACCGCCCAGCTACGTCATCAGGTTTTGCGAAGGAGAGATTGAATGAAAACGCTCGGTTTTGTCCTCAAAATTACTGCGCAACAAAGGAGTTTCTTGGTCAGTGGCGTTGCGTGCGAGTATCCTTGAGTCCTACTAGTGCCAGTAAGCTCGTGTAAAGTGAAAAACATTCCAATTGAATGTCGTTGCACTGCCCCTTTAACTTACGAACTTCTTAGCTAAGTTGTCGTAAACTAAGAAGCTCTTCGTGAATCTGGACTGTGGTTACTGTAAACTCATTGGGGCATAGGCGTCAACTGCCCACCCGGTCTGCATGGCACTCACGCCCCTCACGCACTCATGGCCCTCACGCCACTCACGCACTCACCGCCCTCACACCCCTCACGCACTCACCGCCCTCACGCACTCATGGCCCTCACACACTCACTGCCCTCATGCACCCATACCCCTCACGCCCCTCACGCACTCACCGCACTCACGGCCCTCACGCACTCATAGCCCTCACGCCACTCAGGCCCGCTTCAGACGGGAAAATTTCGCCCAGAAACTTGACGTCGTAACACCAGCAACACGGGCCGCCCGCGCTCAAACGTAGCATCCAATTGCTGCAATTTGCCATCATCATCATCATTACATTTTATTTTCTTGCACTATTTAGACCCACAATTACGCGCTATAAACGTGTTTTTATGCATTTAAATCTTGTTGAGAATACTAATGCATCTTTCTGAAACAGTTTATTTCCAAAAACGATCAATTTCAAATCTCGGTTCATGACAACCAGAACCAAGTCTACTGTTGTCATCATCACCGGCCCGAGGTATGACGCGAAAATATCCCGTCTCTGATTAGATGCAGCCGCTTCAAACGTCTTCGAATTGCTCCGAGTTGCTCGCTTGTTTCGAGCCGGACCCGATCTCAGCAATTCGTGTCGATCTAGGGAAAGCTAAGGAACAACCCGCCAGCAACACCAAAATTGCTGAGGAAGTTGCTCCGTCTGAAGGGGGCTTCACGCACTCACCGCCCTCACGCACTCACTGCCCTCAAGGCCTTCACGCACTCATACCCCTCACTCCCCTACGCACGCATGGCCCTCATGCCACTCACACACTACCGCCCTCACGCACTCATGGCCCTCACACCCCTCACGCACTCACCGCCCTCACAACCCTCATGCACTCATACCCCTCACGCACTCATGGCCCTCGCGCCACTCACGCACTTACGCCCTCACGCACGCATGGCCCTCACACCCCTCACGCACTCACCGCCCTCACGTACTCACGGTCCTCACAGCCTTCACAGCCCTCACGGCGCTCACTCAACCTCACACTCATGAATTTTCCTGGTTCAGAAACTCACTCACCCTCACCTCACCTCTGAAGATGAGGGTGATTGAGGGTGAGTGAGGGCCCTCATGAGTGAGGTTTGCCGAGGTATGCCCACTATGCAGAAATAAAATCTTCAGAGCTTGCTCACCGAGGGACCGATTTCTTCTGTGTATCATTCTCGACGCACTTTTGGCGTACTCACGCAACCACTCTATAGGCGCTTTACTTCCAGAGCACCTGTCGCCCCTCCTTCCCTTTCCCTCCCCCCCTCCCTGGGAAAATGGAAATACTACGCCTCTGCATTGGGCTGTACGTCCCAGTAAGCTGTACATGATACATTGTGCTGTTGTCATGAAAGCTTTGATGGTCGAAACGATAGAGATCTCCAGGAACTGAAAAGTATACCATGCTGGTCACTGTAAACTCATTGTTACCGCAAGAAAAAGCTGCTGCACAGTTCATACTCTGCACAAAATATAACTCAGTTAGAAAAATAAAAAAAAATTTTGCATTTTAAATGTGTCTGTCTTCATAAAATAACAAATCTTCACGTATGTACGTACACATAAAGGAGGAACTAATATGAGGTATTGGGGAGAAAATCGAAACCCGTTTTCTTCACCGCATAAATTAACCACGCTTTGCCGATCACTTAAGTGTTCGGCAAAGCGTGGATGCCAATGCGAGTGCCAGCATTGTTTGTGCGTCGGAAGTCCTTCAAGAACTTCCCTCCTGTATTTACCTCGACAAAGGTTATTTCACGGAGTCCTTGAGTTCAGCCTGAAATGTACATATGCTTCCAGCAATAAAGGCGCTGTGCACCCTTTCGTTATGTTACGCAACCTTTGTTCTCGTCGTCCATGTGGTGCACGCTAATAGAAGGATATCTTTCGAAACCATCATAATTTCTGAGTTGCTGTCTCGTTTTTTTTTTTTTTTTTTTTAGTATGAGCTGTGTGCGGGAGTGTGACATGGGCAACCAGGAAATCTTCTCGAGAAATGAGACTATGTCCTGCTTGCTCTGCTGAGCTGGAACGACCGTCACTAAACTTTCAAAATGTCGCTTTTGCCCCGTCACTTTCTTTTTTGCCTGTACGTCCTTTTTTGTTTGTTTCCTCACTCCAGGGTTACTGTCTCCGTAATCAACTTTTGAACCCCCCCCCCCCACACACACACACACACAGTTCACTAAAAATGCTTTTTCCTCTGCATTTAAATGGTAACCCTCATTTCATACCAAGTAATCGTTGAAGTAAGCCTATGAAAGGTGGCAGCACTTTGGAAAGCGATGGATTCGTGGATCGATGAATACGCCTGAAGTCGCAGAATTGGGCGGCAACTTGTGCTACCTAGCAAGCGTTTTTACTTCAACTAGTATTTCTAAAAAGCCAAACTTTGCCACTAGAATATATGTGGAGAAGAATTTAATTGTCTGAACTCTAGCAACAACTACGGCATATGTCATCGAGGGACAACAAGTCTTTAATTGAAATGTGGAAGCTAAAACGAATGCTTAAAAAGTGAATTAGAGGGTTTTAGGTCATTATTTTGCTCATTATCGCTTTACACTCCCATCCGGACGTGCGCCACAGCCGCAGAAAATGCCAGCTATTTGCCGCTTTTACAGTTAGTGCCAGTTCAAACTGGATGCACCGCTTTGAATGTCCAGGGTTTCGAAGCATCTAGGAACGCACCGCTGCATAGTTCTCGTCCGACATGCCACTGCGCTTCTGAAGCTCCGTGACAACCATGCCGGGGCTGCAAGCGAAAAACAAACAAACAAACAAACAAAGCGTTAAAAAAATCTGACAGTGCACAGAGCTGCAAGCATGCACCAGCGAGACAGCTGCGGTTCACAGGCCAAATTGCCATGCATACTATCGTGGCTGCCATTATGGGGTGTATTCACTAGGTGCCATATTTGAGGGCGATGTTTAGAGCGCATGCTCGGAACGAGCTCACATTACTAGGCTGCTAAGACCGGCAATCTCGACGGTGCGGAATGCACGTTGCAGAAGAACTGCGGAAGCTCGCCGTCAGCACGCGCTCAGCAGCCACGCACACAGATATGGCCGCCAGTGAATACTCCCTATACTCGGCGTCAACTCGAGGCTGGCATAGCTTCCGCAATGCTCCAACGCTGTGGAAGCCATTTGCACATGCGCACGTCTTTGTTTGCCGTTTTCTTCGCACGGGAGCGCCCGCGACAGAGACGCTAGACTGAATAGAACCAGTTCAAAAGGTTGCCACGTCGCGTACATCACGGTCGAGGCTTTAAAGTGTCGTCGACTGCTCGTGTAAATTCTAACGGTCAACTTCAAACTTTCCGGACGAGCGAGATTCGACTCACTTGACAGCGTTCACCCGAACTTGCTTGCTTGCCAACTCTGGCCAGAAGAAAGAATTGCGACAGATTAGAGGCGAGCTCGTACAGCCTGAGCGTCACGGCCCAATGGCATCCGATTTTAAAACGGTGGGACGTATCGTCGACCACCCGTGGTTTTAGAAACTAATTATACACCCTTACACTAAATTTGATAACCATACGCTAAATAGTTATGTTAATATAAAATATTTTCAACACATTGAGAGACAGTATAGCAAAGTAAAGGAGTTCGATGTCTGAATGCATTTTTCTCACTTTATGCTGCAAATTTTATACGAAGGAATCTTTTGTTTGAAGGTAAAAGCATTCTGATACCACATTCAAGATGTTCCTGAACTGCAATTTACTGAGAAATCGGGCTATCTACCTTATTTTGTTCTAAGTTGACGTCCTCATTGAGAATAGAAAAAAAGTTTTCAAAAATTGACATAGGACAGATATGCATCTCATATGTTGAGGTAACAACTCTTCCTGAAATATTTAAATTTGAGTTATGAATATGAAAGACGTTTAAAATCTCTGTAATGCGAAATTAAAGCGCTGCTCTCGAGGAGCAGGAGGAGGGTATGCGCCACCTTCTTCACGGTACCCTCTTCTCCTCCCCTCCTCTCCCCTCCTTCACCAATTCAGATTCCCCGCTAAATATAGCGGGGAAAATGACGTCACATGACTTGGTGTGATGTCACCTATGAACAAATTCAGTTTCTCCTCTAGATTTAGCAGGATAATTGGCCTCCGATGACCTCAACACCAATTCCATTCCCGCTTAGATTTAGCGGGGAATTAAATTGGTGTTGAGGTCACGCGACTGTTATACGCAATTCAATTCTCCGCTAAATTTAGCGAGGGAATTGAACTGGTGTTGAGGTTATGTGACGTCAATATTCCTGCTAAATCTAGCGGAGAAACTGAATTTGTCCGCTAAATCTAGCGAAGAAACTTAGCGGGGAACTGAACCGGTGTTGAGGTCACGTGAAATCAATTTTCCTGCTAAATTTAGCGCGGTTACGCCGATGCCGACGCCGCGAAGCACGAAAACGGGCGGGCTGCGCTCTAAAACTAAGCCCAAAATCCCCCCTCGCTCCTCCTCCCCCCTCCCTCCTCCCCCCCACACACACTTCATATTCAAGCAGTCAAAATCTTAACAAAAGAGTGAGAACACCTACTTATGCCGATATGTAAAATCATCCCAGAGAGCTGAATGTTTCGACAATTCACCTACATCTTATGTTAAATCTCATCTGCAAAGTTCATTCCGATCACTTGATTAGTTCAGAAGTTAAATCTCTAGCTAATACCCCCCCCCCCCGCCCTCCTTTAAGTCGGCACTGTTCGTACGTCATACAAAAGACTCGATGGTCGCTGCAGACACGATCACTGGAGTGTCTGCAGTCGTGCCTCGAGCATATCTGCTTCGTACATTCGTATGCTTGGAACTCGTCTGCAAACAGTGTGCGTGTGACCAATAGGACAGGACCGCCATGCACAGGAAGAAACGGACCCAGAGGTTCCAGAAAGCGTCCGCACACCGTCTTTTGTGCGCCTCCTATACACTGACAAAACCTGGCAGATCGCCTCGAGAAGCAGCCGCCGAAATGGAAAAGTAGAGCGGCAAACAACGGATAAAGAAAAGAGCCACGTCACGGGCGCCTCGCTGCGGCGAGATGCCCATGCACGCTTCTCCCGAGCGAACAAGTGTGTTTCGGGTCCTCGCCGCTGCAGAAGCTGTGCAGCTGACGTCCAGGTTCCCCGAGAAATGGCTCTTTGATGCTCTGTGCACTACCAGATCCTCGCGTTTCAAATCTGCGACCGGGCACTCTATGGCTCCGTCGTCGAACTGCAAGCTTTGGGAGTATGAGGATGTTATGGTGCGATGCATTACCAGTGTGACCGCGGCCTAACCCTTCGACGGTCGTCGCCATGCGCGTGCGGCGGCGATTGCACGTTTGGAAGATGGCGGCCTAAACGCGAAACCGAGCGCACCGCGGGAGGTGTTGCCATTTGTCGTGTCTTTGGCCAAGTGTAAACATTAACATTCGCACGGTGTTTCGCCGGCCATTTAGAGCTTTCAAATTAGACGCTCCGCGCGTGCGATGCCCACGTCGTACGCCGGTCGCTCTGGCGGCAATGCGAACGGGAGAACTGGCTCTCTTAATTCCCACCTCCGACGCTTTTAGGAATTAAGTTCGGAGGATGAGAGCTTATCGTGCATCAGAGATCTCCGTAAAGTACCTCCGGTTAGGAATCTGGAGCCGCCAGAAGGTCGCGGAAACGGACGCGCCGAGGTGAAACAAATGAAAAGAATGGAGACTAACTTTGTGCCTTTCACGTTTTCATTTCATGCTTATACCACTAGACAGCTGGCAAGCACTGTACGTGCCTAGACGATTAAAAACAATCTGCGCATTGACCTTTTTTTTATACTATTCCTTTGGAAACAAATCCCGCCAAGACTCGACATTCAAATGGATAATGTTCTCGAATGCAGTAGATAGAAGGGACTCTTTTTATTCATCCCAAACAACCTCGCTACCCGTTCGCCGCATACGAATTCGGCAAAGGACCACAATCTTCCAATGTGTAAGAACTCCGCTGCAGCTTAGACGGGCAAAGTGTCGGACAAACTGACCAAAACGGCAATTGGTGAGGTGCCATTCCAAAGAAAAGGCACCACGTTCACGGCGAGGAAGACATAAAAATAGAAGCAGCGCTCACCCAGGGCTGTGCATCTGGTCAGCTGGTCGATGGCACTCTTGGACATGCAGTAGGCGGGTACATTGGGGAACTGAAAGGCAGGATTGAGAGGGCTTAATGAGAATACATTGGAGTAGCCGAGGCCGTTTTTAAGGCTGCCAATCTTCGCTTGTTTTCTTTCTCTCTTACACTGAGGAACTTAGCCCTGCGAGTGCACACTGGAAAACAGAAGGACAAGGGGACCCCCTGAGGGGACTTTCAGGATATAAGGCATGTGGGAGAAAGGAACCAGTACCACCCAGAAGAGAAGGCCTGCGCATCACATCGTTATTACTGGATCCCCAACACATATACCAAGCAGAAAATAAGCTAAGTGCGCGTTCACACTGGCGATTAAAGCAGTCGTGCGATGCGACCAGATCGCATCGCAAAAAATCAGATGGTCACACTGACGTGCACGATGAGTGAGTCGCTTTTCGAAAACTCTCGCTCCGAACGCTGCTGATTGGCGCAGCCGCTCCACGACTAGATCGCGTCGCAAAAAGCCGGGTCCACTAGCGACTGCTCAAATCGCGTCGTTTTTTTCCGCGATGGTGGATTTTGCGATGAAAGTTATCGCGCGACTAGATCGCATCGTTGGTGTGAACGGGCGGTGCAACGATTTTAAGATTAAAAGAATTTGTATCTCGCCATATTTACGTTGTTTATCGGGTCCCGGAGGATACAGAAAACATCTCCTTCATTAATAGATGCCGCAATTCCGCTGCGTCGCAAAGGAAAAGTCGAGCTTTTTCCCCCAGCTGCAGCCGCGAGTGACAGCCGAAGGAACTACGGCGAAAAGCTTACGTGACCTCGCTCGGCTCTAAGCTGCAGCATAACACCCACTAATGCACGCATAGAGAGGAGAGGAAGCGTCCTCCGAGAGAGCACACGGGAACCTACACGGCAGCCCGAGCTACGTCACTGGAGGTGGACCGGGTGTGACCCTGAGGACTGTGAGTAAGTTAAAGGCCGACGACCAGCGCTTGAGATTCTGCAAGGCAGAAGATCCTCCTCACCCTGCGGGAGAGAGGAAACAGGCGGGGGTGGACAGGGTAGAAGGGGAGGGAGGAAGCGGGAGAAAAGTGAAAGCGCGAACTGGTCGCCGGTCTTTAAGGAATGCCAATAATGCCAATATTTTTTTTACACAACAACTAGGAGACGCAGGCGATTTTTGTTTTCTGTTGTTTACTTCAGAAGTTTCAGAGGAAACTTCACACAAATTTTTGTCTGAATTCCGATCATCGTTGCGGCCCCCCCCCCCTAACCCTCGACGACGAGTGTACGGTAAAGGGGTGAAGGCGTGCGTCTTGGCATCGCCGCGTGCCATCGTACCACCTGTTGCAAGACGCTTCAAAGACGCGAGTTAGGCGGCGATGCATGAATCGGCCGTGATGACATCGGAGGAAGGAAGGTGCCGTGTATTGTGTGCGTGCCGTGTATTGTGTGCGTGTTCGCCACGCACAGCGAACACGACCTTTGGTCCAGGCAACGGCGCGCGGGCTGACGCAACCGGAGACGCCGGCGAGGGAGAGCGAGCTGCGGAGAAGAACGTGACGCCTGCGTGAAAGACCAGACGGGGCGCGGTCGCAGACAAAGAAGACGCTTCTCAATCCGAATGTAATCTATCAGTTAAATAAATATATATCCTGCATTATCCTAACATTATCGGTACATCACAATGGCGACGAGGATGGGATCTATGCAACAAAGATGGATATAAACAACTGAGCGACATCGGAACAAAGGAGACAGCGGTAACGTGAGTGACGCCCCATCTCAAACCTAAAGAATGCCTCGCATCGGGAAAATTGAAGAGTTCGATCAGAAATCGGAATCATGGTCTTCGTACATCGAAAGGATCGAAGTGTTCTTCGCTGCGAACGACATTCCGGAATCAAAGCGAGCTGATGTTCTTCTCTCTATCGTCGGACGAGAAATGTACGGACTGATACGGAACTTGGCGGCACCTGCTAAACCAAGCACCAAGACGTACGTACAGATCGTTCAACTGGTGCAGAACCACATCGA